>JAYXIM010032166.1:0-26518 GCA_037575425.1 Anastrepha fraterculus
TTGTACAAAGTTTAAAGCTTTGCATTTTATGGTTTTTGCTGTAGTATGAATGGTATTTTTATAAAAAATATAGTGGTGTGTTTATAAGTTTGCAGCGAGGCATTAAGGGGGAACGCCACAGTGAAAATTCAAAAAAATCCATTTTTTTTGCATTTTCTAAAAGTATACATAAATATTAAAAAATATGTAAAAAAAATTCTTAACTTAAAATCTTGAAAATTGACGAAGTTATACCCAATACAATAAGGGCAGGTAGTGAGTTACAACGGCCAATGAAAACTTTGAACGCGTTTTTCAAAAAACCACCCTTTTTTGATACAATGGTAACGAGTTCTCGAAGACTAATGAACCGATTTTAATTTTTTCTTTTTTGTTTCAAAATTTTTTGAAACATTGAAACAACATTGAAATTTTAAAAACAACTAGTTTTTTGGGCCCGTCGAAAATCAGAAAAATGGTGTGAAAAACACAAATCAAAATTCAAATCACAACCATTTGGTCAAAACAAAAAAAAAAAAACCGCCACAACGATAGCCTCTATTGTGTAGATTAATAAATTTTTTGGTTATTTATTTATATCAACATAGTTTAATACATACATATGTAATAAATGGTCTTTTGTCCGGTCCTCGAATAATCATTCCTACTTACAAAAAAAAAAAATCCCAAAACTTGATTATTTTTTGATCCCCCACAGTGGCGTTCCTCCTTAGTGTGTAGAAATATAAGGGGTGCGAATAAAGTTGTGTGTTGGTATTTTGCTTGTTTTTTTTGGAGTTCTCTTATAAGTTTATTCTATAGCAAAAAAAAAAAAAAAAAAAAAAAAAAAAAAAAAAAAAAAAAATAAATAAATAAATAAAAAAAAAATAGAAAAAAAAGAAAAAACACCGTTTCCTTTATTATAAAAATGACAAAAAAAACACCTTTTTTACAATATTATTGTTTTTATTTAATATTTAACAGTGCTGCCAATGCTTTGAAAATTTCTATTGAATTTCAAAGGGAAAAGTGCGCTTTTGCATAAGCTTGCCATAAAATATTTACTGGACGATATTACGAGGTCTGTTAGAAAAGTATCCGAATTTGTTTCTTACTTCTAACACCTGACAAATTTGAATTACGCGCGCTTGCATAAGTAGACCTGTAACCTTCCTGCACATGTGTGATTTTTTTCCCGCCTGTCGCTACCGTCAGTTGCTGTCAAGCAGTGTGAACGTAATATTATATTTAGTGCTCTCGTCGGTTTTTGAATACGTCTTGGTGACGTGGAATGCTTCCACTGTGACGACTGCATTTTGGTTTCCGCGTCGCACCCATACACCCAGGACTCATCACCAGTGATAATGGTGTTCGTGAAGTCAGGATCACTGTTTATGGCGTCGAGCATGTAGTGTGAGACTTTAACCCGAAGTTCCTTTTGCTCCGCCGTCAGCAGCTTCGGCACAAATTTAGCCGCCACTCTCTTCATGACCAAATCTTCGGTCAGTCACACGACGTAATTCAAATTTGTCAGGTGTTAGAAATAAAAAAACAAAGTCGGAAACTTTTCTAACAGACCTCGTATTTCATGTCCTCTTTGCATTTATTTCCCGCCACAAATTTAAAAAAATTTTATGCTTACAATTTTACAAAAAAAAAAAATTCTTTATCAAAAAAAAATTTTATGCTATATAAAAATATAATAAAAATTATATTCTTTATTAAAAAAAGTCTCTACATTTTTATAGTAACCCTGACAACTAGTGAAACCCGAAAAAACTTTAAAAGAAAAAAAATCACTGCGTTTTTATTTGTGGTATATTTTTTGGGCATTTATGAAAATAATTTATAGTAAAAGTGGAGATTATCTGTGGGTATGTAAACATTTTATGCCAAATATATGGAGAGCAAATTTTTCTCATGGCTGCACTGAGCTTCGCCGCATGCACCTACTACTGTGTCCAAAAAATAAGGTGACATTGTATTTATTTTGAAAATTCTTTATTTATTCTTCCAAATCAATTTCATCCCCTTCAAAGTAATCCCCTCCCGACACAATGCACTTATGCCAACGTTTTTTCCAATTTTCGAAACACTGGTTGTAGTCACTTTCCGGGATGGCCTTCAGTTCCGTCTTCGTTGCGGCTTGAATCTCCTCTATCGTGTCAAAACGGTGTCCCCAGAGCGGTCTTTTGAGCCTGCTGAACAGCCAGAAGTCGCACGGTGCCAGATCAGGTGAATACGGTGGTTGCGGAACGATATGGGTTGAGTTTTTGATGAAATGATCACGAATTACGAGTCCAAAAAATTCAATGTTTTCGGTACCAGTCGAGATTTGACGCGCTTGAGGCCCAAAACATCCTTCAAAATGGTATTGACTGAGCCTTTCGATATGCCAACATCATCAGCAAGGTCTCTAATCGTTAATCGACGGTTTTTCAACACCAAATCTTTGATTTGTTGGACGTGAGCTTCGTCAGTTGAGGTTGATGGTCGCCCAGGACGCTCTTCGTCTTCGACACGTTCACGACCGGCTTGGAACTCACTATACCACTTGTAAACATTTTTTTTAGACATAGCCTCATCACCAAAGGCTTTCTGCACCATCCTCAACGTATCCGAAAATTGATTCCGCAAACAAAATTTAATGCAAATTCTTTGCTCAACAAATTTCGACATTGCAAAAAACGAGAAACTCACTTTTAGCAGCTCACAAAACGACGCGTATCTCAAACAGTAAATTAATATTTCACATGAAATTTGACATAGATGTCACTCACAGTACTACCAACCTAAAAAAAAAAGAATTCTCCTAATCCTTCCAAGCGCGCAGTTTAAAATCAAATGTCACCTTATTTTTTGGACACAGTAGTATATTGGCTATTGGGTTTTCGTATTGCAAACAAAAGGAAATGTTTAGATTTTTTGTTGTTGAGCAAGTCTGCTTTATTAAACTAAGTGAACGGATAAATCGTCGTAATTACAGTTATATGATACATCAGTAAGGCCACGAAAAAAAAATTTTTTGCTTTCTGCTGCACCCCAAATTTATGCTACAACCAACAAAATTAGTCAGCGAAACATATTTTGATTAATTTTTTTATTAATATGTAACCGAGCCGCCAGCGCACAGTGGAGACTGCCACAGCTTAAAATTAAAAAAAAAGTAAAAATTTGCGTTATACTGAGTTCCAATAAATATAAACCAGCGAAAGAGGGAAGATACCAAAACTTTCTCATTGCTTAATAAAAAACTTCAATCGAAAACGTGAACACGAAAGACACCTGAATATCGACTCCACAGTTTAAAGCGGCAATTTGAGGCAGCACACCCTTTTAAACTGTGAGTGTAGTGCGATTGTGAGATATTTCGTGTGTGTGAGTGACATCGCGACTCGCGAGTATTTCACAGGAACAGTAATTAAGTTTCATCAAACTAATTTGATTTCGTCGTGAAATAAAACTTAAATTCAGCGAAATAAAACTTTAATTCAGCAGAAATTTATCAGAGTTCTTTGCAAAAATTGTTAAAAAAAAACTGTGGAAACATAAATTGACAGATCATCAACAGTTTGAAAAGTGCACGGATGTAGTGTTGCCATCGTGAAAAACATTGTGTTACCAGTATTGAAAAAATAACGGTGTTTAATGGAATAACGACTAGAAATACGAAAGACTTTGATATAAATATCTGAATCCTTAAAGACTACATGATTTAGAAACACTTTGTCGTGAAAATAAGGGGTTTTTTAGTGCTTATGCTCCTAAACAAACAAAAATAAACAAACGATGAAGAGGAAGTAGTTCTAGAAGCCAGTTGGATTTTAAAGAAAAATAAGAGACCAAATAAGAAACGGAAAGCTGAAAGATCTCCTGTATGAAAAGGAAATCTACTATTTTTGGGTAAAAGGTTTAAAACTGTATAGATTAGATTTGTGAAATGGAAGCACTCAGTCAGGAAGATCATTTGACTGCACTCATGTAGAGTACAGTGGAAGGAATAGAGAGATAGGATAGATACAGCATGGATGGTAGGACGGGCAAATTGGTTGGAGGTCACTCTTCTGCGAATCTTTTGGATTCATTGTTGAACCATAAGAGATCCGGAAGGGGAAGAGTATGAATTTTGTCCATGCTCAGAACATCACACCCCAACAGCCTAATTCTGATTCTAGAAAACGCCGGACAGCTACAGAGAAATTGCTCTGTAGTGCCCTCGTTTTCATGACAAGACAGGCATATTCGATCGTCAATGATTCCCATGGTAGCCATATGCTGACCACAGGCGTTGTGCCTTGGGATTAAGCCTACCATTACTCTCAGGGCCTTTCTTATAAGTTTTAGGAGAAAAGTCGCTAATTTCCTGTTTAGTTCTTGCACAAAACACTTAGCTACTCTACAGGAGCGCAACTCAGACCAACGCCTTCTATGGGTTGACTTCATGAAGTCAACCGATGCAGAATTGATTCTTAGGAAGGGTACAGAGCCCAGTGGAGCTTTGAGGAGTACTTAGTGTTTTCATCTAAGTACCATCCAGGTCCGCTACAATCACTGGTTTTGGATCGGTCGGTGTAAAAAGTGTGCTGAAATCCTATTAATAGGTTCTCTGGACTTAATTACTGATCTCTATCGGGGATCAAAACGTCATATTTCCTACCGAAGCTAAAGTAAGGCACCCGATTGCTTGCTGGTATCGAAAATGGCAACAACAGGTAGCAAATCTGACAAAGATCAGTGTTTTGTACGCCGCCTTCATTGCTTCCTTCCGGACTTGGAGATCTAGAGTTCAGGATGGCATTAAGGGCATCGCCAGACGTCGTACTCATAGCGCCTGTGATACCCAAGCATACACTTCTCTATAATCTGGTTAGGGGTTTTACTCTGGAGTTAACCATATTAGCCTTCCATCAGACTACAGGGCGTATGTGATAATGGGTCTAGTCATGGTGATGTAGAACCAGTGTACTATCGCCGGTTTTAGACCCCATGTCTTGCCAAAGGTTCTCTTACACCTTCAGAAGACTTTTAGTGTTCGAGAAACCTGCTTCTCGACGTGCGTCCTCCAGGTCATCTTAAATTCTAGGATTACCCCTAGATATTTAACCGCAGAAGATTAAAACTATTTTATGGCCCATATTTAGCTCGTGGGTGGTACTCAACTTCGAATATATCTGCAATTTTATCGATATTTTCGACATTATCGACATTTTCCTTAACATCAAAAATGCCTGAACGAAATCGACGAACCCAAAATTGCGCGTTATAAGCTGTTGCAATATCGGCACCAATACCATTATTCACAATTTCAGCGGCGTGGCTTGCATTTTCGCGTTTATCAAAAAAAAACTGTAAAATGCACCGAACTTCCTCTTGAAACGCACACACGAAAACCGCCAACTAATTTGTTAGTGTGAAATGTCACCTTGACAATGACATATCGATAACTACAGCAACCTAATATTTTTTTTTTGATTCAAGTGCAGATATCAACAAGATACACAAAATAAATAATGCCCCCCGCTCGATCCTTGTTGTTGAACCCGTCAAAGCACCAAATCCGATTCCCTAATGCAAAAGTTGTCAAGCGTTTGTTCATGCCAATCACTATTGTAACAAAACTCCAGGAAAACAAACTACATTTGAATGTAAAAAACCGTCAGACCAAAACCCAAAATGCTGCTACTGCGGCAAAAACCATCGAGTTAACTTACAGGGAAGGTTTTACTTATATATATACATATGTTAGTCGCGAAGGAATTGCAAAAACTCTGTGATATAAACAGGAGTAAATAAAGATTGCCAAATTGAAAACCAAAAACACGTATTTTGCTGAAATTCTAGAAGGAGATAAGACGAGTGTTTTTTTTTTGTCGGGACAACTAGCAAGTGCAGCACTCAGACATTAATTAAGTCCATTGTACTACACTTGGATTCCCTTTTAATTTTCTTTAAATCTACCCGATCTCCGAAGAAATTTGAGTAGATCTTCTGGTGCCAAGGAGCCAAGATGATCGCTTCTTAACACATCAGTGGCAAAGGCCTCAAACCTGATTCGAGCGAAGGCGGGGCAGACACACAGGAAGTGGTCCGCCGTCTCATCCTCCTCTTCACAAGCTGGGCAGAGTACACTGTCTGTCCACACTTTCCATGTGCACTCCTTCTGCTTAATGACAGGAGGATTTGCGACAGTCGGTCGGACATGACAGGAAACATTAGGTTAGTCCATCTGCAGTCTATCTTAGCCTGCCGAACTCGCTTGTGGGTTGTGGTAACCCATTTGCTATCCGTGGCTTTGATGGCCACAGAAGGGTGGCAAAACGGGCAAAAGAAGTTGGCCTCACGAATGCTTAATTAAATAAAAAAGCATTATTTCTGAAACGCACTTTTTCAAACATTAACACATTGAATTCAAGTGCTGTAATATCTGTCCATTCGTAGAACAACAACAAGACGCACACCACACTTAAGAGGAGGAGATCAACCAAACTACTTAATAGAAGTGTACGCGCCAATTACTTATTTTATTTTAATGTCTGCCACCAAGGGGTAATAGTAGATTTCAATTTAAGTTACAAAATATTTCAAGCCAGTTCCAGTTTATTAAAATAAAAACTTTCCACCAGCCAACCAATGAACCACTTTCAATCACTGGCACTCAGTCTCTATTAAGATGGACAAACCAAAGTTCGTAATTGGTGGAGATTTTAACACAAAAAATGTTTATTGGGGGTCACGTTTAATCACAGCGAAAGGACGTGATTTGTGCATAACAGCGCGGGAAGCCAAATGCGACTTCATTTCAACGGTCAAACTAACATATTGACCAAACAGATGTTAATAAAACTCCGGACCTGCTCTTAATTCTAGTTATTCACGTATATTTTTAAGCATCAGTGAAGCAATGATCGAGAAAGAAAGTAATCCGATGTCTCATAATAAAAAAACTGACTGGAAAAAATTTTCAAAATATTCAACAGAATGATTTCGTAGTAATTATCAAAGCTCAACTAGAAGAAGAAGCTTAAAAGAAAGAAGAGCAAAGAAAGAAATAAGTCGCCTGAATAAGTACATCCAATCTCAAAAGGAAAACAACTGGAGCTAACTACCAAAAAGGAATTAAGCAGCTCATCACAAACAAAAGAAAGATACGCCGAAAATAGTAACAAGCTCGTTTACCTAGTGACAAAATCAAACTTAAAAAAGCAACACAGAAATTGAATACTGAAATAAATTTTATTAAAATGAATCAATAAATCAATGCATGTCAAGCTTGAAACCTTACAAAAAAGGTAACTACTCACTTGGAAAATGTATTAAATGTTTGAAAAAACCAAATTTATATGTTCCTCCAATCAAAAAAGGCAGCAATACATGGGCAAAAAGTGACAAGGGCACGGCAATTGCCAAGGCGCATTCATTAAAGGTGGTGGCACTAGACCAACAACAATGTTTTGTACGTTTGACTGTCAAAGCAAAGTATTGGCAAAGTAGAAAGCAAAGAATGAATTCGCCTTGTTTCATTCTGGGCTGACAGCTACATGGACACGACGAAAGAAAAAAAAGCAAATCAGCTGACGACCTCGCCTAGACGAAGAGTGAGTCAAGCTTCATTGGAATTACAAACAAAGGGTTAATTTTTTGGAAATTTTTGAAGAGAAAATTTAAATAGGAGATTAAATAATATCGATATGTAAATATTTTATACCAAATTTACGTAAAATGTTCTTTTTTCTATGTAAATTAAATGGCGATTTTCAATGGTATTTTTCGGACCAGCCTAAAACCCATACCTGCATACTAATAAGGTCATAAAGGACTACTAATTAAGTAGAATGTAATAATTTGTGAAGCCATTTGTTTATTACTTGAGTACTAAAATACGCACATATATTTTACGATAATTATGGTGGGTGGAAGGTATTGTATAGAGTGGCACGAGTATTGTCTAGGTCGTGGGCCATTCATTTATAGGTATTAATAACAGTCTTTCTTAAGTAGTACAGGCTACGAACATGATCGCTGTTTTTTCGCACAGACGGCGAGCGACTCATATGTGATTTTGTGCTGGTAGCGTAAAGATTGATGTCAAACAGGCCCATGGAGCGATTGCAATGCTTGTTATTTATGTTTGTTTAAAAAGAAAATGGGGAAGAGAGCAAATACAAAAAGCAAAACGCAGAAAAGATTGGGTAAGTGATTGGCTAATAAAAGAAGAAGAAAGATACCCTGTAAAGCTATTCAAAAGTGGAGGAATTTACATACCTCTGCAGCAGAGTTGCCCCGGGCGGTGACACGGATGTAGACACACGCTCCCGAATCGAAAAAGCCAGAAGGGCATTCGGGATTGTGTATCCTGTATATTGAAATAGCAACCTGAGTTCCAGTTGAAAGGTTAGTCTCGAATGCGCTGTCGGTACTGCAGTACAGTAGCTCCATCTGGAAAATCACCACCGCTTCAACCATTCACTTACAAATTTTTGTTAACGGCTGTCTATGGATTATATTCCAAATTTTCTGGCCAAAAATAATGTCAACTAAGGAATAGCTCGAAAAAGCAAACATGAAGCTGCTAGACATTTAGAATAGACGACAGAAGTGGAAGTGGATTGGTCACACTTTGCGTAACGGAATGGTACTCACTCACAGCGAGAGGAAGAGCGCCGAGCAGGCCAGGGAAACCTGGAAAAGCTCAACTCGATTTAAGCTGGAAGAAAGTGAAGGCGTTATCCAGTAATCATACCTTATGATCAAAAAGTACCGGGAATGCTTAATTTACACGAACCGCGCACGTGGGAACCGGCCCATATTTTTTTTTCTTATGTTGGTAGAATTGTAAGACACACATCTGTCACTATTTATCAATTTCGAAGCGTTTTAGTGATGCTGTACGTCGCAAACGGATGGAAATGTGGGCAAACAATTCTTGGATTTTACATGATGGTAACGCGCCATCGCACCGAGCCCACATTGTGCTAGATAATTTGACCAAAGACTGAAAGGAGAGAAGTAACAGAAGGAAAAAGATGGGATAGAATAGAGAAATAGAGGTAGTTAGACCTGTGAGAATTTTCCAGATTCTTTGGCAAATCTGAAAATATCCGCCAGTTTGAGAGAAAGAATTTTACTCATTCTCATGACATCGAAACCCAAAATTCGTAGCCTTGCTCTAGCAAAGGCACGATACGCACAGAGAAAATGTTCAGTTCCATTCGCCTCCTCCAAGCAAGAGAGACAAATCGGATTCTCAGTGATTCGAATGGTGGTCATATGCTGACCCCATGGGCTGTGTGGCTGTTATAGTACCGACGATCAACCGAACGTCTTCTCCTCCACGTTTTTAGAAGAAAGTCCGACAGTTTTCTATTCGGGCTTGTCACAAAACGCTTCGCAATTCTGCGGCGTTCTAGATCGCACCATCGTCTCTTCATGTAAACTGCATACATAATCGCTGATCCACTTCATGATTCCTGCAGAACTGATTCGGATTATTGGTTCTGGTCCCTGTTGGGTACCGCTAATCCACAGTTGGCCAGTTCATCGGCAATTTCATTCGCTTGAACCCCGTAGTATCCTGTCTTACAACAGAATTAAGCTTCTTCTTACATACCTCAACAATCTTTGAGGTTTGCTTTGCCTTCTCCAGAGCCTTCCGTGCAGCCTGTCTGTCACTGAAGACTCCAATCTATTTCCCGCTGCATCTCCTCTCAGTTATCCATTCAACTACTTCCAGAATGGCAAGAATTTTCGTTTGGAGAATAGCTGCCATTCCTCCTATAGCGTAATGATACTGATTGCTATCATTTAAGTGGCATCCGACTCCAGAACCTATTTCATTCTTGGACTCATCGGTAAAGGGAATATCCGTGAAACCTTTTTGAATGCACTCTGGACTACTCTGGACATCAAATTTCCTTCTAAATGAAACTATGAGCATAAGGTCGTCGTTACGTCAGAAAAACAGTGGGTACTGCACAGATATTATCTTAAAGTCATATCATCTCTGTGTCCCGAAGTTCTAATTTCGTGCCAGAAACCTTTTATTGCTTCCTTTTGTATCTTAAGATCCAAGCGGTAGCAAATCAAGCATAGCATTCAAGGCAATGCCGTAGGTTGTACTCGCATACTCGCCAGCCTATTTTCCGTCTGTAGCCTCCTTTAAATACGGCAATGCGTTTCGTGGTTTCTTATACGTACACACATGAGTATGTATGTATGTATTGGATACATCTTACCAAACAATAATACAAAATAATTATCTGATTGAATGGATAACGAGTTAGACTATATTCAATCACGCATCTAATTGGCAATTCATACGATTTCAGCAATTTATGCTATAAATGTAATCATCAAATTACTATTACCATGCGAATTATTGATTGCCAACTAATGCTTAACACATTTGCTGCTAAGCGTCACATATATGGGCACATGAGTCAACTGGGTTTTCGCATAGACCAGCCGACACAAATATGTGACGCGGGTTTAACTTTATTCTATTGTAACTCCATTCGCCACTGTGTTTTAGTAAATCATAATAGGCGGATTTTGCAATAAATCACTGACGGAAAGCGAGTTGCAACAAGAAGTCGAAAATGTAATGTACGAGTAGCTAACGATGAATCAATGAACGTACCAGAACCTTTAAGCGATTCAGAGAGCAGTTTTTGCCCTTCTAACAATGAAGAAAATAGAAGGCGTGAGCCAGAAAACGGATCTACATCAGCTAATGCTGACGTCAGTGTTTCTTCAGGTGTACCCATGAGTAGATATGGCGGTAACAATAGTTCTGATGAATAATGGAGTGAAGCAGCTGCCAAATGAAATGCTAAGCAATTGGCCTATGAGATTAGAGATTATCACATCCAGCAGCTCTATTTTCGTTTAGACACAATATTTTGTAAATTGTGTATGTTTGAATATAACTGAGTTATATAAAACTCTACAAATTGCCTGCCACATAAATGTGACCCTGGTGGATACCAAAAAACATCCACGCGTAAGAAATATGTGACAGTATTAATATTGTAATATTACTTTTGTAATGATACCCAGTGACAAGCAAACCCACATTACTAGACAAAGACATATACATACATATTCAGTTGGTATGTGATGACGGCCCTCATTAATCCCCTTGGTAGCGAACGTGTTAATTGGCAATAAATTTGTGGCAGCTTCTCTGTACAAGCCTATGAATCCTATTTAATAAGAGCAAAACGTATTTTCAACGAGAATCCGAATCATCATGAACATGAAATAACAAAAAAAAAAAAACTAAATGGCATTAGGTGGGGAAATCATATAACACAATGAGCTCTAGGGCAACACAACGGACCCAACTTGCGGTCTATGTGACACTGCGATGCGGGGTCACCCTTAAACCAACCAACCAAATGGCATTCAAATCAAGTAGAGAAACAGCCAAACAACGGTTTTTTAATGTAAATATAAAAAAATGTATACATTTTTATGAGAATTGTATAAGTAATTTGTCTCAAAATAAGTAGAATATTACACAAAACAATAATTAAAGTTACTTCAAAAATCAGTTTCTATTAGTATTTCATTTATTATTCAAGAAATCAACTAAATTGTTTGTGCCTACTATATCAATATTTGTAAAGGGTCGGTTTTTAGCTGCATGAGAACTATCGCTATGAATATCTAATACATGGGCTGATGAGTTATCGCTGAAACTGAGGCCAATTTTGAGGCAAAATATAATCGTTCTTGAAAAGTGGTATTGAAACGTTAGAGCGGCTCTGGAATGGTTGCGTTGTTCTTGATGGAAATTACGTTGATGAATAAAGCAAATTGTGAACAAAAAAATCGAATTTTTTTTGGGTCCAGGACTTTTCAGCCCATGTGTTATGTTTTTACAGCTGAGAATTGCAAACTGTGTTGACATTTCTGTTCAGTGATGGCCGCCGTTGCCGAATGGGTTGGTGCGTGATTACCATTCGGAATTCACAGAGAGAACGTTGGTTCGAATCTCGGTAAAACACTAAAATTATGAAAAACATTTTTCTAATAGCGGTCGCCCTTCGGCAGGCAATGGCAAACCTCCGAGTGTATTTCTGCCATGAAAAAGCTCCTCATGAAAAATATCTGCCGTTCGGAATCGGCTTAAAACTGTAGGTCCCTCCATTTATAGAACAACATCAAGACGCACACCACAAATAGGAGGAGGTGTTCGGCCAAACATCCAAAAACCCTACGCGTCAATTATATATATACATACATATATAAAGGTGACACAATTTATTGCGTTGAGGAATAAGTTCGTAGCGTTTTGACCGAAGACTTTCATTTAAACAAAATACAATAATTATATCGAGAAGTTCATTAATTATATATTCGCCGTTGCTGTTTACAACCTCTTCCCACCTCTCAACCAATTTGTTGATGCCGTTCGGCCAAAAATCGCCTGGCCTGGTGTCAAAGGAGTTGTTGCACCAGTTTTTAATGACCTCTTTGTTATCGAAGGTAACGCCTTAAATATGGCTTGACAGGGAGCGGATGGTAATCAGTCGGAGAATACAGTGGATGCTGAGGGACCTCCCATTCGAGCCGTCGGCCTTGGCGTTGTCGTGAAGGAGTATGGTTTGACCATGTCGATCAGGTCTTTTCATTCACGCGGTGCAGCTGGGGAGTCATTCTTCTCGAGCATTTCCCAGTGCACCATGACCTCCCAGTCCCACCAAACAAATATCATGACCTTCTTTGGATGAAGATCTGACTTGACTTTTTGCTTTGACGTATTTCCTGGAGCCAACCTCTCCTTTCTTTACTGCATATTGATATATAGGCATCATTCCTTATCTCCCGTGACAATTCGGTACAAAGCGCGCTGTTTATGACCGCGTGTTGCTCGATGGCGGGCGAGATGCTGAAAAACAATTGGAAAGTGACTTTCTTTGTTTTTTTCGTTGAGCTCGTGAGGCCCCCAGATTCCCAATTTTTCGGTGAATCCCATTGACTGAAGGTGATTGACAATCGTTTTATGATCGCAGTTCATTTATTCTGCCAATTCATTACTGGGTTGGCGACCCCTCTTCCCCAAAAGTAAGTTGAGACGTTCTTCATCGCATTCAGAAGGCCTTCCGATGCGGGACGAGTCATCGACGTCAAAGTCGCCATTTTTGAACTTTGCAAACCATTTCCTTGCTGTAAACTTGCCTATGAAACCTTCTCTATACACGTTGCAACCGTCCCGGGCTACTTCGACAGCTTTTTTGACCTTGATGAAAAGCAAAAACGAGCAGGTGAAAGAAAATGTTGAGTTTTTGATTTTTGTCTCCAGGGTACTCCATTTCTAAGCCTCAAAACTAATAAAAAACTAAATATCTCAAAAATTAAATTAACATAGTTTTGTAGAGTAGAAAGAGTTGTATCGTATGAATGTTTACCCTTTGCCAAACTTCAAACAAATCGTTATAAAATCAAAGAAAATATAAAAACGCTATGAACTTATTCCCTAACCCAATATAAGGTGTACGAACAAGCACTGCCTGTGTAAGTGATGTTTTATGCCCACTGTAGTAGATCGCTTATTACATCCCATATTCATATACATATAAAATATTATATTTATATATGTATATTATCCTAATTCCATGCCGATGGGTCGTTCGTGCCCGGCCAACTCGTTGAGCAATCTTTATTTTTTTATGAAACTGCTGCACGGTGCATGTTTCATACCGTTTGCTTATGATAAAATATTATTAAAATAGAGAAGATCTCTTCGGATATGTTTGTTAAAGCTCAGAAGATAACTTATAAATTTTTTCTAGATTTCTGTTGGCGTTATATAGTAGGAAATAAGCGCCGGACGCGAATGTTATTGATTCATAAAATCAAACAAATAAAGAGTAAAACAAAATTTGGAATGGACATTTTCTAAGTTCTTTCATGATTAATCACAATGGTGCTATAATTGAACTCTCACCAAGTCGTATAGATTTGCATGTAAATCGAAATTTAAGCGAGTGTCTTTTTCAACTCGTGTATTGTACAAAATATCAGTAGCCCATGCTGTTGCATATGCCATGAATTTAGTTTTTAATTCATATCTTAAAATTTTTAACCCATTTTCATAGCTTTTCTCCTTAAACTGTGTAAAACATTTGCTTGAAGTAAATAAGAGGGGTAGTTAATTACTTGCAATTAATTTGGCGGTTGATAAATAAATCTCTTCGGTATTTACTATTTTCGACCATTAGCTAATTTTTTCTTCGCTTCACTAAGACCGGCCACATCATTGTATATACCTGTGGGCAAAAAGTAAGGTGAATTTGGTTGTAAAATGAAAAATCTTTATTTATTCTTGTAAATCGATTTCATCCCTTCCAAAATAATCCCCTCCCGATAATATACACTTATGCCAACGATTTTTCCAATCCCCGAAACATGCCAAATAGTCCTTTTTCGGTATAGCCATCAGTACCTTCTTCAATTCAGCTTTTATCTCCTCAATCGACTCGAAATGCGTTCCCCGGAGTGGTCTCTTGAGTTTTGGGAATAGCCAGAAGTCGCACGGAGCCAAATCAGGCGAATACGGTGGTTGCGGAACGATATGCGTGGAGTTTTTGGCGAAATGGTCACGAAGAACGAGTGCAGTGTGAGACGGTGCATTACCGTGATGCAAAAACCAAGAGTTGTTGGCCCATAATTCTGGTCTTTTTAGACGAATTGCTTCACGTAAACGACGCATAACGCTCAAATAATATTCCTTATTAACAGTTTGGCCAGGTGGGAGGAATTCATAGTGCACCACACCACGAAAATCGAAAAAAACTGTCATCATGACCTTTATTTTTGAACGACTTTGACGTGCTCTTTTCGGTCTGGCCTCGCCTTTAGCACGATATTCGCTTGATTGGTCGGTTGTTTCAGGGTCGTAAGCATAAATACCAGGCCCCTATCCCGTAATGATGCATTTGAGCTTGTCCTGATAGTCTGAAAGCATTGTTTCACACACATCAACGCGACGACTTTTTTCCAAGAAATTGAGAGTTTACGGTACCAAACGAGATTTGACTTTTCGTAGGCACAAATGGTTTTTCAAAATGGTTTTCACAGATCCTTCTGATATTCCGATCATATCAGTAAGGTCTTTAATAGTCAACCGACGATTTTTGAGTACTAACTCCTTCACTTTGTTGATGTGTTGGTCATCTGTTGACGTCGATGGTCGTCCGGAGCGCTCCAAGTCATCAACACGTTCTCGACCCTCTTTGAAGTCTTTGTACCACCTATAAACATTTTTCTGCGACATGGTCGAATCACCAAATGCCTTCTGCAACATGATAAACGTTTCCGCAGCCGAAATTTCATTCCGCAAACAAAATTTGATGGCACTTCTCTGCTCAATCAAATCAGACATTGTAAAAATCGAAAAATTCAGTCTTGGTCGTTTGGTAAACACAAGCGTAAATATATTACTGATAATGACATTCTCATTAAAGTTGGCCCAGATGTTTTTAACAGTGCTGCCAACTCATGAAAAAATAACTAGAGCGAAATTTTAATCCCGTGAAGTTTGACAAATAAATTCACCTTACTTTTTGCCCACAGAGTGTATGGTACATACATACTGTAGACTAGATAAATACAAATTATATAATACTTTAATGTACTCTCTCTGTTTATGAGGTTCTTGTACAATACAATACTTAACAACATTTTGGAATTAAGCCTCTGTTCGGAAATTAAAACTACGTTGGCAAAATATGTGTAAATATATACATTCCGGCAATGCATTTCAACACTTATAGCTCCTGGTGACGCACAAGCATGCATGTCGTGCAGTTTATGCGTGTCGGATGCATGACGCTAATATCTAAAATGTTTGATTTTCACCATGCAAGAAGAGACGATTGCGCTTTTATGCTGTTCCACTAGTGCTTCTAGTGAAGTTTTTAGTGTGGGTAAAAACGAGGTGGTGAGATGCCACATTCGAGTATTATATATGTAAGTTAGCTTGTGTCATACACACAGCTACAATATTAAATTTCTTCATTTTAAATGTGCTTCAGTATTTAACAGTAAAAAATCACAACGAAGAGTTGAAGTGATGTTCCCGCTAGGGCAATTTGCATATTTTGGTTTGTGCCAGGTCTTCATCTCTAGAGGCTGTTGACTACACCCAAGACATTAGTAAGACAGGAAACAGTTGTTTGCTTTAGTTACTTGTGATGCTGTAGACTAAAAACTAATAATTGCAAGCTGTGGGAATACGACCGGAACATCAAAAGGGAATTCGCAAAGTTGAAGCAACAAAAGTGTCACTGTATGAACGCGGTCCATTTTGAACTATGAGAGATTTGTGAGATTTAAACTAAACAAGCTATTGAAAGCGAAGTGACGTGCGTTAAATTGTGAAAGCACAACTTAATATAATCCCTCCATTGAATTTTTTGTTGTTGTTATGCAGCAGACGCCGTGGCCAGAAAGTATGTCTGTGTGCGCATAATTTCATGTGTTTGGTTGTTTCTATTGCCTTCGCCTACTCTTCCTCTTCACAAACAAGTAATTCACCTTCTTTTTATTTATGTATTCATGGGATCTGACGACACAGAGAACTCGGAATGCACAATCTTATATTCGTCTTGTGGTATAACTATAGTCGGTAGAGGCGAATCTTGCTTGATAGCTCTGCTGTAGCTTTCACATGGGAAATTTCATCAAGAGAGCACAACCCTAACATAGCGAGCAGAGCAGTGGCAAATTGTAGTCATCTTACGATACGGGAGACGTGTCAAAAGAGGTGTCGCTTTTTATTATTATTATTGCAGTTACGGTTGAAATTTTTCGTCGTTTATTTGGAGCTAGAATTATTGCTGCGCGTCCACCAATTTGATATCAATTTTAAACGATCGGGTTTGGGTAAATATAAAGGGTTTTCTAATAAGAGGTGTTCTTTTGATATTCAAAGAAAAATGCTATTTTTTAATATAAATGATCGGATGTTTATTTTATTATAAAGAGGAAGGTATGGATGGTAATAGTGGAAAAAAACATCAGGCAAATGCCCACCACGACCACGCTTACAGGACAATATCCTTTTCATGAAATTTTCCATAACCGAATTGCAAAGTGGCTGCTCTATGTCCTCGATAGCATCACGAATTCTATCTTTGAGGTCTTGAATCTGTTTCACGTGCTTTTAAAGAAACACCCTAAAACACCATTTCAAATGAGGTGAGGGCTTTGAACAAAATTTTCGATGACAGTAGATTCATGACTCCAAATTTTCGCTAAAAAAAATGAATAAATAATAAAATAAAGATCAGTTCACAGAACAGATAAACGTGCACGTTTATTACGGACTGATCCAAAATTCCTATCATCAGTAGCTACGTCAGATACTATGACAGATATGTCTAGCCCATCTGTTGGGTTCTACGCTGTTGGCGTAGATCTTCTCTTTCACGAGACCTCAAAGAAAAAAGTCACAAGGTGTTAAATCTGAAGATTCGGTTGCCAATTGTGATCACCTCTTCGAGAGAGAACACGGTCGGGAAACTTTTCCCGTAAGAGATCAATGGTTTCGTTGCTTGCGTGGCACGCGGCGCCATCTTGTTGAAAATAAACGTTGTCCAGATCAATACCATCTAATTCCGGCATAAAAAATCGTTAATCATCTCTCGATACTCAACCCTATTCAAAATAACATCTGTTATTGGAAAAGCCTTTACATACAGTGGCTCATTAAAGAACTCGGACACCCAAGTGATATGGTTTTAAAACTAAAAATATACATTAAAATGCAAATCTAATGCGTTTATGTGTCATATTCATTTTCGTTCCTCAAACGTACTTTTCACAACTACAAAAGACATAAACAAACTTCAACTCATTCAAACATAGAAAATCAGAAAATAAAAACTTAGCAAAATACATAGCAAAAAAGAAGTCGGGCATTTATAAAAAGTAGAGTTAGGCAAATAATATTGACCCAAAAACAGTATAATTAATATTAAGTCGGCAAGCCTTTATTTTTTCTCACAGCGTTCAGTCTTCTTGGTGTGGATTCGACCAGCTTCTTGCATATTAAAATATTTATGTTCCCCACTCTTATTTAGTAGCATCCTATGGGTCTTTCTTGTTCCTAATAACGAGCTTTTTCAGTTGTTTTTCCAAATGAGTCCACAGATGTTCAATTACATTGATGTCTGGAGATTGTGGAGCTGTTTCAAGCACTTTAGGGCAGTTTATTGCAGGAAACTGTAAGGCGGATGAACTTGCACGAACCGGTACAATGCTCGATCTCGAACCGGATAAGGCGCTGATACCCATGCCTGTAGCCACTTGTAAATGACTTATAGACAGGGAAACCATCGAAAAGGTAAATACATGCCGGCAAAACTTCACAACATGCGAACTAAGCAGACAGACATGGCCGAACTGGAACAGCGGTCGATCGAAGATCTTGCTAAGATTTAACAGAGAATCTATAAGAAAAATTATAGGTGTATGAACTGGTCATTGTTTAATAGGCAGCCACGCTAGAAGGTTAGGACTCCCGTACTGCGATTTCTGTAGAAGCTGTCTTAATACAGAAGAAGAGGAAACAGTCAGACACCTTTTATGTGAGTGTGAAAGCCAAGCTATGAGAAGGCTGCGCACTCTTGACACAGCATTTTTAACCGATGTAGCGGACATAGCGCATCTAAAACTAACGAACCTCTGCTCGTTTATTAAAGCTACCGGATGGTTTGAAAAGGAACACGTAGAGTAAGGATATGCTCCAGTGGTATCACAATGGACCTGCGAAAGGTCTAAGTGTGTCGATATGACAACCACCCCACCTACCTAGGGCAGTTGTGCATAAGCCACAGACGGACATCAAGTGCCTTATGCTTGAGATAGTTGTCGTGATAGTACTGGAATTTGTACATATTTTCCAAATTTTTAGCTCTTTGGACCAAATTTTCTATCATAATTGGTTAGGTATTGTTTATGGTCCATATTGCCCTTAATGAGGCACAAATTTCCAATACCAGCAGCGGTCTTCTCCTCACATATAATTGTCCCTGACCTAATAAAACGTGATTCCAGAACTCGAAATCCTTATCCCTCATGAGGCTTTGCTAATTTTATTCTCTTCTGTCGGTTAATCTCGATGATGAAAGGTTGTCTTTTGTGCAACTCTTCTATTATAATTAATTTATCGCAACACTGTGCGTATAACTTCAGGTTGCAGTTAACATTTAAGTGCTGGGCGACTTCTGTTGAGAGCTTAGGAGCGCTCAAATTTGGTTTTTTTAACGTGTTATCAAGTTATACACAGTCGAACGGCGTCTATTCTAATATTTCCGGAACGATTTTAGCCTTTTCATGATGACTAATAATTAAATTTCTGACTTGAATTGAGCTTTGTCCACGCTGTCTACCCATGCTTGTAATTTGGACTTTTATTCAACAAAACACGACTGAAATTTTTCTTTAATTTATTACGTTTGGTTCTTTCCTTTCGCTGTTCTACAGAGAGCAAATTAATTGTGAGATTTCCCGTTTTAAAGTGCCAACTAAGCGCAATAATGCCAGATGTACGACTTCTTTTTTTATACCAATTTTACGAATGCTGCATGATACATTTTTTATATCAAGGAGGTAATAGATTTATAAAGTATTATTACTATTTTTGAAATCCCAATAAAAAATATAAAAATAAAAATATTTAACTTGTCCTAACTAATGTCCGAGTTCATTATTGAACCACTGTATATTAGTTGTTCTTTTCAACATACAGGGTTGCCCATATTCGATGGACCCATATGTTTTTTTAAATCAAAGAAAGACATTTTTGATGTTGACGATAATAATCATTTTATTTGGTTCAAGTGGATTTGTTGACATCACTTTTCGAATATGATATCTCTCAAATGGCCGCCTTGAGCCTGTACGGCGAAAATTCTTGTGCTGAAATTACTTTGAGTGATTCTCACGTAGTACTTTTGCAAAGCCAATAAAAATTTTCTCAACATAACCTTGCAATGGAGTATGAGGAGAGTGGAATGCGAAGATTACAGAGTATCCTAAAGATAGGCTAAATTAGCCTTTTGAACCTATAACGAAGATGAAATGGTATATTGACTTTCGTTACATTTTTATAAGAATAAAAATACGAAGAAGAAGAAGAATAAAGCTTTCAAAATGTTTAGTGAAATTATCAGCACGACGCTTTAGTCATCGCCCTTAACTAAGAGTTACTCAAAGTTATTTTGACACAAGAGTTATGGAAAAGATTCACCTTTTTATTGCTTCAAACACAATTATAACGCACTCGGACGTCAAAAATATGTATGGAAAAAATATTCCTTACTTGATTTTAAACAGAAACATCTAAATATTTGCATTACTGGCCTAAATTGTTCGTTTAAGTGTTACAGAACGATAATTAATGGAACTGATTTCAGCATACTTTTTGAGCTTTTACATCAATCGAGCATTAATACTTTTCACTTGAAAGCTTTTATTTTTTGATGCAGATCTTATTTTTAAATTGTGACCTTCGAATAGGTCATGGGCGGTGGGCGCAAAAAATGAACTTCTGCATATATAATATTTGATGGGACAGGTGTAATACGAATGTCGTTTATCAACGTTTGATTAATTATATTCGTGGTGATACAACAGGTTCGAGATACATACATACACACATACATAGGTACATATATATGCATACACAATCAT
This sequence comes from Anastrepha fraterculus, assembly GCA_037575425.1. NCBI lineage: Eukaryota > Metazoa > Arthropoda > Insecta > Diptera > Tephritidae > Anastrepha > Anastrepha fraterculus. The sequence continues at coordinate 20,683 of JAYXIM010032166.1, forward strand.
ACACATTTCACAATCTCACAAATCACACACTTAGAAAAGAGGGAAGGTAGATACATATAATAAATTATATGAGGAGCATAAAACTCATGATCGACCCAACCTTTCACTTGATAAGCAACACAATCGTCTTATAACAAGTCACGTGAGATTCGGCGCATTGGGTTGGAAAGTGGTTTTTTTTTCTTGTTTTTTTTTTTCTTTGTAAATTATATTACCCCTATCGATATCGTATACAAATACGCATGAAACTTTGATAAGTGGTACGAATAACGCAAGAAATACCCCATTAGTGCGTTCATTTCGAGAACTCAACAAGATTTCGAATTATATTTTGCTTGATTTTTCTTTGCCCAAGAATGTGTTTTTTAAACTATTGAAAACAATTTTATTTTACAGCTTTCTACACTTTACTATTAAGTTGTCGTTTTAGTCATCAAATACCTTTGTGGTTTTTTTGAAATAAATGAATTAATAAACCGGACAGTATTGAAAACTTGGGTGTTCGCTTACGAGTATTTCGTATGTTCTTAAAACTTCATGATTCCATTGAGTAGTATGAAAGAAATTTCCACTGTGCGAGAAGTTTTGAAAGAGTGAGTTGGTTCATTCGCGAATATGACAGTGAGAAGATTTATTACTTACTTTAAATTCACTTCGCCTTGTTTAGTGATACAATTAAAAGCAGTGGCTCCCAATGAATAGCCTCATTTGGCTACACAATAACTCATGCAAACAACTCCAATTTTTCATGACTTTGTTGAAAGTTTGTGGTTCCATTTCACGAATTAATGGCACACCACCAAAAATTCTAACGTGGCGGAAGGGGTGACTAACAGCTCAAGGGTGACCAATTAAAAACATTCATCACAATGCGATTCTATTTCATGGTGCTTAATTTCGTTACGAATAAGAATGGCTGTTCCTTCAAGTGCTTTCTTTTGTGGATGTACAGGGTGTCAGGTGGCAAAAATACGAATAAAAGCTAAATTAAAAAAATAATCACTAATTCTAAAAGTTTGTTTCCTACTCCATGCCACCCGCTGGGTTGCTGAAGTGATGACGGAATGCCATTAACTTTGCGAACGGTATTTTCGTTTATTGCTGGGTTTGTTTCACTGAATTTCATTTTGAGGTAACCTAGGTGAAAAAAAAATTCATAGTGGTAAGATCGAGTGACCTGGATGGCGAGGATATGTCACCGAAACGGCTTATCAGGCTTTGTTAGGTGAGAAATTACGCAGTATCGCCATGATATCGCTGGTCGTGTGCGTCTAGGCGCCATATTGCTGAAACCATGCGTGCGTACGGAGGAAAGGATGTTATCTCATTGGCAGAAAATAATCGTGGTACAGAGTCCGCAGAAATTACTCGACCTCGACGTTTTTCAAAAATTTAAAGTCCAATTACCCCACTGCTAATAGTGCTCAGCAAACTGTGAACCAAGCCATTGGAACTGTGAAGAGGCTTTTGATATTTCAATAGTGGGTTCTATCCTTTAGATGACCAACAATTTTTGCTTGTTTGCACTTCCATTTAAATGAAAATGGGTCTCATTATCCCAAAAGGTAACTCCAATATTGTTTGTCAAAAAGTTTTACGTAAATTTAATCGTTAGGCTTAAACGCTGCACGATGGCTTGCAGGGGTGAAGTCTAATATCCTTCCTCAATATTTCATACACAACTGTTTTTGGAAGTCCCTCTAACGCCCGAACTAACGCAGATTATTATCTAAAATTGTACCAACGAGTTCAATATCTTCATTTGTTCTCGATGTACGACTGAGATACGCCCGTGGGCTCTTTGTCATCGAACTTGTTGCCCTGAACCTTGTCACCCATGAACGCATCAAATATTCACTTGGGGCATAACGTAAACGTCCAAATTTACGAGTAGCAGTTGCAGACAAATCATTGGCCTTCAAATACGCTTCGATTGCGAATACTTGTTTTTCACCCGTCAACAGCGGCATCGTGACTAAATAACCCGCACTAAAAAAGGAAGCTAACGCGGCCCGCTCCCAGCTCATATGCTCAGTGCCTAGTTTTATTAAATTTTAAATTTAACCTAATTTAGACACCCTGTATCATAGAATTTGTACCCACTAATTTTACTGTTATTGCGTAGGTGTGTCGCAGATAGAAGTAAAATGTCAATTTACTAATGTCAAGCGCTGTAGGAAATTTTTAATTATTCATTACTTAGATTAAATGGTTTGAAGTAATAGCTTTTGGTTCTCAATACAATTTTGCATCTTCCTCTGCAATGCCTTCAATTCTTCCTCTTAATTGGCGCAATAATCGCTTACGCGATTTTGACCGAGTTTAACAAAGCGCGCCAGTCGTTTCTTTCTCGTGCTAACCGGCGCCAGTTGGACACACCAAGTGAAACCAAGTCCTTCTCCACCTGATCTTTCCAACGCAGAGGAGACCTTCCTCTTCCTCTGCTACCACCAGCTGGTACCGCTTCGAACATTTTCAGAGCCGGAGCGTTTGTATCCATTCGGACGACATGATCCAGCCGACGGAGTCGTTGGATTTTTATTCGGTGCGCTATGTCTACGCCATCGTAAAGCTCATAAGTACAGCTCATTGTTTCATCGCGCTACTCGCTTTCGCCAACGTGCAAATGTCCAAAAATCTTTCGCATAATCTTTCTCTCAAATACTCCAAGGGACGCTTCATCGTCCTCGCTTCTGCGCCATACGTTAGGGCGGGAATGATGAGGGCCTTATAGAGCGTTAGTTTGGTTCGTCAGGAGAGGACCTTACTACTCAGTTGCCTACTTAGTCCAAAGTAGCACTTGTTGGCAAGAGAGATTCCATGTTGGATTTCAAAGCTGAGATTCTTTTCGGTGTTAATTTCATTTCCTAAATAAACGAAGTCGTTCACGACCTCGAAATCATAATTGTGAACAATGACGTGGGTGCCGATACGCCGACTGTTTATTTGATGACAGGAGGTACTTCGTTTTGTCCTCGTTCACCACGGCATTGTTTCTTTATCCAGTTTGGAAAAGGCAGAACTAACAGTGCGGTTGTTAAAGCCGATGATGTGAATAGCATTGGCATACGTCAACAATTGTACGGCCTTTAAAAAATATTGTGCCTGAGCGATTAAGTTCTGCGGCTAGCAAGATCTTCTCCAACATCAGGTTAAACAAGTCACATGACAGCGAGTCACCCTGTCTGAAACCTTATTTGGTATCAAACGGCTCGGAGAGGTTCTTCCCAGTTCTGACGGTGCTGCTGGCATAGCTGCATTAGTTTTGCAGGGATACCAAATTCAGACATCTCGGCATAGAGGCAACTCCTTTTCGTGCTGCCGAATGCAGCTTCAAAATCGTCAAAAAGATGGTGTGTGCCGATTCTCCTTTCATGGGACATTTCCAATACTTGGCGTATTGCGAATTTCTCATCGATTGTAGACTGCCTTCAATTGGTCAAACATAATTTAAGTAAAATTAGTAGTTTCTAGCTTGCTACCGTCGTGATTAAGAAGAACTTGGGTTGTTGGAGTCTTATTCGGAATTTGGGCATACGCAACAAAATCATTCACATTATCTGACGCAGGTCCTTCTGGAATTTTTCCTGTTCTAAACAGCAATTAAAAGTACTATTTAACGCTCTGAACGCAGTAGTTCCAAGAATTGATATTAATATTTAATGAAATGTACCCAACAACTAATAGTTTTTAATGTAACTTACTTCTATTAGTAATGCAACCCTGCGTATATAATTTAACATACGTAATGTCAACTATTGAATTTGAATAAAGCAGTTGCTGTTAGTAGATTGGCGGCCGCGGTTGCCCAATGTGTTGGTGCGTGACTTCCGTGCGGGTGTGCGTAGGTTCGAATATCGGTGCATGAAGCCTCCGAGTGAGTTTCTGGCATGAAAAAACTCTTCATAAAAAACCATTTGCCGTTCGTAGTCGACTTAGAACTGTAGGCCCCTCCATTTGTGGAACAACATCAAGACGCACATCACAAAAAGGAGGAGGAGCTCGGCCAAATACCTAACAGAAGTGTACGCGCCAATTATTATTATTTTATTTTTGTATTTGCAGTTATTCAGCCAACTCTTCGGTTTTAGTCTTGTATTCCCTTTCATTGATACGTAGAAGGGTCTTATGCTGAGAACAGTGACCGACGTAAACGCAGTCCCCTGTCAGCTGTTACGATCAAACTAATGAGAACCCCATATAAATGAAAAAAATGTTTCTTTCCGTATTCTAGTATCGTAGATTTTATTTCACGATATTTGAAAATTCCCGTAAAACCCAGTCAACTGATTGCTCTCTCACCACACAGTGTTGCCAAACAGTACATTTCGAAATCATTTACAAAATAAACTTAGAAAAATGATAATTTTTATTAAAATAACTTAAAAACACTGTTGAATAATGTTAATTATAGATAAATGAACTATTTGCATTTGTTGGTTTTTGGCTTTGGTTTATTAAACAATGAAAAATTGTAACTGATAACGCGGAGGTTTGAAAAAGTGTGTAAGCACAAATATCAATGGCAACATTGTGTAGATACAACCAAACACATACACACACAAACCGATGTATTGTGTAAATATGTAATTAAAAGAATGCAGTTGTTCTCACGGGATGAGTTTTTGTGCTCGTTAGGGGCTGCGTAAGGGACTGCGTACGTCGTTCACTGTTTTCAGCATTCATCTCCACAGTTAGTATTTATTAATAAAATTAGTTCAGCTACAGTGGTGAGGTGTGTGACGAACAAATTATGCCTAAATTTAAAGTGCTCGTTAGCTTTTTTCCTTTTCTCAACTGCCCGATAGCGATAAATGTTCTGCTGAATCTACAATAAATCTGAATTAATAGATTGATAGTGATAAAAAAGGGGGTATTCTTTATTAACATCGGTCTAGTTGAATGAAGTTAATTGTAAATCTAACTACAAACTTTACATCGCATATATTAAACTTTAAAATATCGCCCCTAGCTCTTTATAAGTGTTTATTGGAAAATGACATTTAATGTTGGAGGTTAGTTGGAAAAACGGTCCTTAAATATGTAATATGTTCAAAATTTTGTTAACGAATATATTACTTTGCACTTCTGTTTAATTTATTGCCACTTTTTTTCCGGAAAAAGCTGCTTTATTAACTACTCACTTACATATGTATGTATGCAGTGAAGGTCCACTTACAGCAGCTTATTTTGTTATTTCCCAGAATGCATACAATAATTAAAAACATTGTTCACGCAGTTTTCTCCGGAACTTATATTTATGCATAAATTTACAAAATTATATTATTTCACTTGCTTCATAACAAGCAAAAACAAAAAAAGCAACAAGAAGAAAGCAGTTACAAAACTTTACATGCGTCCTTTTGCTTTGGTTCACCACTCCAGCAAAGCAAGCACTGAGAAAATAGTAATAAATTGCCGTTGCTCTTACATAGGTATGTACATACGAGAATAGTACATATCTACATGTGATAATTGGTATGGAAATATAGTGCGAACCGGCGGTCCAAAGAAGCTGTTCTGAAGAAATATAAGGTCCACTTTAAAGGAAATCGACCAAAATCTAAGAATTAGTGCTCCGAAATTGGTCCAACATATCGTCATCAAGACATCCGGAATAAGTGTTCATCTAAGAATTATTAAAATTAATAAATATTTGGCGCGTCTATTTGTGGTGTGCTTCTTGATGTGATTCCACAAATGCGGAGACCTACAGTTTTCAGCGGATAGGATCGAAGCCGTTCATTAAATACCTGGGCGTAATAATCGATCATAGGCTGAACTTCAGAGATCACCTATCATACGCGAGCAGCAAAGCGGCAGAGGCGTTAACAGC
>JAYXIM010032168.1:0-16656 GCA_037575425.1 Anastrepha fraterculus
AAAATCGATTAATACATTTTTTTAAGTCCTAAAAAAAGTTCTCAACTGTCAAGCCATACATAGTTCTCCGAGAGGGTTGTAGTGTCTTTCAAGCTGAGATCTGAACTATAGACAAAGCAGTAAAAACGATAACACTAATGGACTTACCTCCAGCAAGCCTTACGATTTTTGTTGATAGTCAAGCAGCGATCAAGTAACTGAACTGAGAGTGCATCAACTCAAGATGTGTTAAAGAATGCAGGAAGTCGCTCTGGCTTATCCTACAACATAACACCACACTTTGCTGGCTCGCCGTTCACTCTAGAGTGGAGGGAAATGAAAGAGCGGATGAGTGTGCAAGTTCTAAGGTAGAGGACATAATCACTGTCCTAAATGAACTGCACACTGCGATTTACTTGACCGTAAATATGGTCTGCAGGGTCTCCAAAGCGCTCGTGCCAAAAATGAATCTTAAAAGCTTAAAATGTCTGCGTGGGTGCAACAGATCAACTACCAGCGTCCTCACAGGTGTTGTAACGAGTCACTGCCCTATTGGCACCCTAGACAGTACAATGGGAGTACCTTTCAATAACTTTTGCAAGATTTGTGGAGATGAATAAGAAATTGAGTCGGTACAACACCTCCGCTGTGAAAGTTCTGCACTTGAAAGAAGCCGAGTCTTGGCATAATCTATTGGCGATAATTTCTTTGAAGACCTTGGAAATATGCAAAATGTCTCACTGGAGGGACTAGTTACCTTCTTAAAAAGATCTAAGTGGTTTAAGTAACTCAGTTAGGGCGTGAAAATCAAATGCAGATATCACAGTAGGCCTTAGGACCACCGAGTGACTTGTCTTAGACAAACAGCCTGGCTAACCTAACCTAAACTTCCACAATTTGGGGGGTTGCCACGGCCTTAAAGGACTTATGATGATTGAGCTTAAAAAAACGCATCAGTCTTTCCTTTCTCGTGATAACCGGACACACCAAGTGAAGCCAAGTCCTTCACCACCTGATCTTTCCAACGCAAAGGAGGCCTTCCTCTTTCTCTGCTAGCACCAGCTGGTACCGCATCGAATATTCTCAGGGCCAGAGCGTTTGTATCCATTCGGATGACATGACCCAGCCAGCGTAGCCGCTGGATCTTTGGTCGCTGCATTTGGTTTATGTGATCGTAAAGCTCATACAGATCATCGTTCCATCATCACCAACGTTCAAAGGTCCAAATTATTCCGCAGAATCTTTCTCTCAAACACTCCAAGCGTCGCTTCATCGGCGATATCACCGATATTATCGGATGTTGTCATCGTCCACGCTTCTGCGCCATATCTTAGGACGGGCATGATGAGAGCCTTGTGTTAGTTTTGTTCGTCGAGACAGGACTTTACTACTCAGGTGCCTACTTAGTCCAAAGTAGCCCTTGCTGGGAAGAGGATTCTCCTTTGGATTTCAAGGTTGACATTATTATCCATGTTAATGCTGGTTCCTAAATAAACGAGGACTTTTACAACCTCAAAATCAGTGACGAGGGTGCCGATACGCGAGTGCTCCGACTGTTTGTTGAATGACAGGAGGTACTTCGCCAGACCTTAACGAATAGAAATATCAGCACAGTGTGCCGTTTTCAACTGTCCAACCGATAACGATAGTTCTCATGCAGCTAAAAAAACACCCGAAACATTGCCTGTCTTCTGTATGCTTTAAATTTACCATTTCATAAACCCTTTGAGAGATACATCGATTAGCTAGAAAAAATAATCAATTAAAGCGAAGCTTATTGCATATTTACAAATACGAAGGACATTAAGTGGAAGTCGGTTAATTAGTCAGATTTCCATTTAATTATTTTCATCTTAGTAAAAGTATGGGGTTTTTATATCAACCAAAACTTTGTTTGTTTTTATTTAATAAGTCTTGTGTGCAACTTATTTCTAAGAATCTTCGTATTGCATTTACATGGTTTTTTTTTCAGAGCACGTCCATCCAGATACATCTCGAAATTCATTATATTTGGGATTTGGTTGTTGGCGCTTGTTTTCGCTACTCCCTCTGCAATCGCTTTTCGCGTTGAGTTGGTGGAGGAACGTTACAGAGGTAAGTATAAATATATACTATGCAACCAAATAATAATAGTGTTAGTAGCTACATACGCGTGTATGCTACTTTCTCTTGACAAATGTATTAGAGTTGTAAATCTAAAAAAAACGTGCGTGTAGCATAGTACACATAACAGAAGTGAAACTTTCAAGGCAGACAATGAAAGAGGGAGAGACCCGAGAGAGAATGAGAGAGAGAGAAAGAGAGGGAAAGAATATATATCTAAATAAATTCACAACATTTGCAGAGAATACAAATAGACAAAATTTATAAAAAACGGAGAAGGGTCGACCGGTGTAGGTAAACACCAGACACAAACCGTGGCAACAACGCGCACTACTCCGGGCGTTTATCACCCGCACAAACAGGACCGCAGCAACGGCACAAATTACCGCAAGGCAATGCCAATAAATCCGACGCCGCAATGGATAGCACTTTATAGTACGCACAAGCACTAGGCAGGAAACGGAAGTAAGCGCCAAAAAGTAAGCACCAAAAAAAAACCGCCAACAAAATTGGGACCAAAAAACGCCCCAAATAGTAGGCACCAAATATATATTTCCTACAAGTTTGCACCAACAAACAAGCTCCAAAAAGTAGGCAGTGTTATTTTTCACTAGAAATTAGCAACCACAAGGAAAGACTCAGGAAAAATAACCTAAAGTGTGTCTAAGATATATATAATGTATAGCTTTCTCTCTCTCCTTTCCGTCTACGTTATATCTTTTTTTTCTCTCGCGGAACGAAAATGCCCAAAACGTTCATTGGCTTGAAATTTTGCTCTCCTTTCGCGCTCGTCCATCGACGCCTAAGAAGTTTCACTTCAAAATTTATCTGAAATTTTATTTGCTCTGAAATTTTGTTTTTCACTGAAATTGTCTTTTCCCATTTAAAAATATGGTTTTTGTTTCGCTCTTCTATTTTTCGTAATATCCTCACAAACCGAAAAACAAGAGGACGGTGTAATCGTAAATGTTACTCGCCCCTTTTGCATGAATGTCAATCTCTCGGATGAACAATTGAAAGCGTATCGCTATGTCCTGGTGGTCGTGCAGTATTTTGTGCCGTTCTGTGTTATCGCATTCGTCTACGTACAGATGGCTTTTAAGTTGTGGCTTACACAGACACCGGGCAATGCAGAGGATACGCGGGATATGGCATTGATGCGTAATAAGAAGAAAGTAAGTAGGCCTATAAATGGCATGATGAAACATCCATCTCTTGTTACACGGATATATTTATGTGCATTAGGGTGGGACGATAATTATTTTTTTTTTTTATGATTGATGATTGTATGGTATTTTCGTGCCCTTCATATAATTCTGAAAAAACTGTAGAAAAACCACAGTTTTAAGACTGTGCATTTTTAAATGAAAAAATCAACTTTTCACAAAATTAATTTTTTTTCATTCCCTGCCTCTTTAATAATGAATAAACTACTTCTTCATACTTTTGCTTTTGTTCTAGAATTTGTGCAAAAAAAAATTTTAAACAAGGTAATGTAAAATTAACTAATTTATAGTTTTGAACTGCTAGTTTTTATTTGAGTTTTCGAATATTTAAGTAAATAAAACTAATGCATTTTTAAAAAGGCCATAATTTCACAAATAATGATTTCCTATTTTTTATATTTACTATTTATTTAATTTCAGAAATCAATAAACAATTATTCTTACTGATTACTTACTACAAAACTAAATTAATAATTAATAAAAATAAAAAATATATAAAAATTAGTAAAAAAAATGTAGTTATATTACAATTTTTCTTGCTTACTAAATACTACAATCAAAATATTGTTATTAAAAAATTGAATTGCAAAAGACAGTTTAAATGAGCAGAAAATCATAATTTAGATAACGTAAAATCGAATTCAATAGAATTCGAGATCTCCTTGAGTTCACGAAGAGAGCGAGCAATAGGAACATTGCAGGATTAATTTGTTCAAAAATGGAAAATTCAAAAATTCAAATGAAATGGATATTTATTACGTAAAGAGCTGGTAAGGACCGAAAAGTTAATCACCTATAAAAGAGAGGAACAGTCAATTTCCCCCTTGATAATATTGAGCAAAAAAGATAGCGACAAAATCGATCTCTTAGTTTCAGGCAGCATACGGATTCCTCTGACGAGAAATTCGAGTTCTTTTGACTTGATCCATTCATTGAGTCAGTTTGCGATGCTTTCGTAAGAAGTGAACAGCTCTCCAATAAGGACTGACTGCATTGATCGGAACAGATGGTAATCCGAAGGTGAAATTTCTGGGGCATACGGCGGATGGGGCAAGATTTCCCAATTCAGTCGCCCTAAATATTTCTGGACCGATTTAGCAACGTGTGGCCTGGTGTTGTATTGCAGCAAAATTCGGTTGTCATGTCTACCGTCCCATTCCGCCGTTTGGTCTTTTTCTTTGAGCGCTCGATTCAAACGCATTAGCTGCAGTCAGTAACGATCGCCGGTGATGGTTTTAGATGGTTTAAGGAGTTCATAATAGAGCACACCCTTCTAATCCCACCAGATGCACAACATAACCTTTGAAGCATGAATATTTTTTTCCTGTTGATGGACTGGGATCACCTGGCAGGCTGCAACATTTTCTACGCTTAGAGTTATCTTAAAAGATAAACTTTTCATCGCCAGTCGTCACTGCGATGCAGAAAACCGTTTCTTTTTTGCCTTTCAAGAAGCATATCACACGTCACCAAACGTCTATCGATATCACTCTCCTACAATTGATGTGGGATTCAGTTACCTGCTTTCAGGGCCATTCCCATAGCGTGCAAGCGTTTACCGCCTGTTAATCTGTCAACAGCCAACTCTTTAGACATATCATCAAGGGTTCGACAAGCGTCTTCCTCCAATAATTGTTGTAGTTGAATATCTTCGAATTTTTTTGGTGCCCCTTCGCGATTTTTATTACTCACGTCGAAATTGCCACTTTGGAAACGTCGAAACCACTCTTTGCAAGTTGTATTTGATGGAGCGTGATTACCGTAAATACTGATCAATATACGACCCGTTTTAGCTGCACTTTTCTTTAAAAGGTAATAATGAAGCATGACTTCTCGCAAATGCTGTTTCTTTCGTGGCGAACGTAGACGTTTTTGACGTCAGATAAAAAATGATATTACGCTTCAAACGAATGCCAACTACTGCGATCAAGACCTCACATATACACCTTCAAATCACCAGTATATTACTAAAAAGAACACAAAAATAGTATTAGCAGCTTATCCCCATACCCAATATATACTTCCAATATACTTTCTTGAGGGACACTAGAGGACGCAGAAAAAGGAGCAGACGAGGCACCATCAATAGAAACTAAGATCGCAGCCAATCTAGGAAAAATGAAAGCCCAGAAATAGAGGTTTATCCATTAAAATTGTATGCCATGCCTACCTGCTACAAAACCATGCTGGTATGGTGATACGATACATTTAGTTGCAAAATACAATATTTTCAAATAAATTAGATACTGATAAGAGTTTTGAGACTGGCTTGTAATTACGAACATTCTATTTTTTTACCACTTTTAAAAATTGGAGGTCTGGACTGTCATTTCCCAGTAATCCACCAGAGGCACCACAATTTATTAACTTGAGGCTACCAGAGGTTAACAATTTACTTGAGAGGGAAAGCAAGAGCTGAGCAAAGTTAGAAAAGAGCCACTGAAAGACCAACCCCATCCATTTTTTGGTAGAGGATTTTAAGGCTAAAATTCGCTTCTCAACACCTTCCAATGACAGTTTCAAACAATCAAAGATAAAAGACGAGGTAGCATCCACAGGACAGACTCAGTGTGAACCAGGTTCATCGCTTACAAAATTTGGTTTAAAAAATCAGCAAGCAGGTTTAACTCTACAGAAGTAATCATTTATTCAGACAAAATACATTTCGAAATCTCAGCCGCCAAACAGATTTTGTTGGTTTGGTGCAGCGAGTGATTTCAGTGATAAAAAAAACAAAAAAAAAAAAAAAATAATTGGCGCGTACACTTCTCTTAGGTGTTTGGCCGAGCTCCTCCTCCTATTTGTGGTGTGCGTCTTGATGTTGTTCCACAAATGGACGGAGCTACAGTTTCAAGCCGACTCCGAACGGCAAATATTTTTATGAGGAGCTTTTTCATGGCAGAAATACACTCGGAGGTTTGCCATTGCCTGCCGAGGGGCGACCGCTATTAGAAAAATGTTTTTATTAATTTTGCTTTCACCGAGATTCGAACCAACGACCTCTCTGTGAATTCCGAGTGGTAATCACGCACCAACCCATTCGGCTACGGCGGCCGCCCGAACCAGCGACCTCTCTGTGAATTCCTAGTGGTAATCACGCACCAACCCATTCGGTTACGGCGGCCGCCATACGAGCATTTTTTAGAATATTTAAAATGTGTGGACAAGGGCAAAAAAAAGAGTCAATCAATAGATTAGCTTAGATTAAATGGCTGCCCTTGTGAAGGGCCCGCTTTGACAACGGTCAAAGGTTCAATCATTAACTACGACGAGTTATAGATAAAAATCGGGATATAGTTAGTTTTGCCGGCAACTCAAGAAAGTAGATCCCAGTTGCACCAACGAGCACCAAGAGATTTGGTGGCTCCGAAAACACTCAAGCTAAAAAGCCCATTGTATTTAAAGCTCTGGAAAGATGGTAGATAGTCAAGGAGGGCAGGAGAAAAGTATCAGAGAAATAGATAGGAAAGAAAGAGACAGAGACACAGGTAGTTAGTTAGTCCTGTGAAAATTTTCCAGATTCTTTGGCAAATCTGTAAATATTCGCCAGTTTTAGAGAACAAATATTACTCATTCTCACGACATCGGAACCCAGTTACGTTGCATTAAAAACAGGCAAGACTTTAGTCATAGAATATTTTCCAAAAAGAAAAAACGAAACCCACTGTAAAACTGGCCTAAAATGAAAAATTGGAAATTTTGTGAAAAGTTGAATTTAAAAATGCGCAGATTTGAAATTTATTTACTACCCATTATTTCCCACCCATCTATCCATAGAAACCGCAAATACCATACGAACTGTCGAAAAATTCTCATCCGAACAATTTGATCCACCCTAATATACGAGCATATATTTGAATGAGTTGGTTGGCTTATTGTTTGTTTGTGATAGATGGCACTTAATGCTTAATTAAACAGTATCGTACACAATGAACTACAAGCGCATTAGGGTTGCCAATCTCGTTATGCCGGGATGTCAGTGCTTTTGAAAAATTTGAAATATCGAATTGAAAGAAGTAAAAAATTGTTAAATTAAATTAAGAAATTTCATTCCAATAAAGCTTTTCAATGTCTCAATTGATTTGAATTGTAAACTGCATCATTAATATTTACAAGTAAATCAACTTATTCTGTCGAACTTATGTCACGCTTAAGTGAGCAAAATTATAATACCTCACTGCACAAGTGCGCTGGTATAAAAATATTACTTGAAGATGTCTTCGCCTTAGAAAATTGTGATTTTTAAAACCTGTTTATTTAAAATTTGTAATTTATTTCATTGTAGGTTTAAGAGGTTAGGGGTAGTCAGAGGCCCGAAGAAATTATGATTTTCATAAATTTTTTTTCCTAGCCAATTTCTTTATTTTACAAAAATAAAAACATAGCATTAATACATCAGGTTTCGACTTGACTACACCAAAATTTCAAAACCACAAATTAATAATTGTAAAAGTTAGCGCTGTTTGTGTGGAGCCCGTTTCTCCAAAAGACCCTTGCGGTGATCATCACCAGTCCTCGAAGATTCATCTAAAATCAATCGGACAAGAGAAATTAGTTTTATTAATAGATAATCTTGTGCCTGATCGCAGCTTTTGTTTTCGAAATTAGCAATATGGCGGTCTCAGGAAATATTTTTCAGAGTTTCGAGAAAAAAACCGACAATTAATTGTTAAAAAAAAATCGAAATTAAAAACAAAATTCTTCAACCAGGCACAAGTTTTTTATGTTTTTCAAAAGCTGTATAAATGTTATTGATATCTATCAAGCGGCTTTTAAGTTACAGTGATCACCAGTTCAAAAAACATAGTTTTGAGAAAAGCGCATTTAAAGTTTTGCAATCGATTCCGGAGCGCCCGAGCGCCCTTTGTTCATTGTTGAATAACTCGAAAAGTATTTGTCGGATTCTCTTCAAATTTCCACACAATGTTTCTCAGATATTATACTTTAAGAAAAAGCAAATTCAAAGAATTACACTGTTTTGAAAATTCTGACTACCCCTGAAATACTTTGAATTTTTGAATTTTAATTCACATAAAATAAACTAAGAAATCCCGAGATTATTTTAAAAATATCCCGAATTCCCGTAACACCATTTTCCCCACAATATTGGCATCCCTAATGAATACGAATTTGCGGTCAACCACTGAGAGCTGGCCACTGTTTAATTAAATTATTCTACTAGTGTTTGTTTACTCAAAGCTAATCATGTTTTACTTAAGCGAATGCTTTTATTGCTACGGCAGATAGGCAATAAAGGGAGAATACAAATAAGTCACAAAAACAAACAAAAAATCTTTCATTAGCTTATACGCTTATATACAGAATTTATATTAATGATGTGTCACTACAAGTAAATATCTACCCATGTGCATTCTTTTTGAAAGGTCATAAAAATGTTGATTGTTGTTGTGATTGTATTCGGCATCTGCTGGCTGCCACTACAGCTTTACAATGTCTTATACGTGACTATACCGGAAATAAACGAATACCACTTCATTGGCATGATATGGTTTTGCTGTGATTGGCTGGCGATGAGCAATAGCTGTTATAATCCTTTCATCTATGGAATTTACAACGTAAGTATTTGAACAATCGAAACCATTTAATATCACATTTACTGAAATCTACACTAATAATAATAATAACTGGCACTAACACGCTTTGTTGGGTGTTTGGTTAAGCTCTTTCCGCTATTCGTTGTGTGCGTTTTGGTGTTTTTACACATATGAAGAGACCTACAGTTTTAAGCCGCCTCCGAAAATGAAATTTGAAATTTGAAGAAAGCGAGTCAAGCAGCTCGGAGAAATTGTTTGGTTGGTTGGTTAAAGTGGTGATTCTTACAGAATCCAACTAGCGCTTCCGCGCCATTTTGTTGCCACATCCTCGTTACCAACTTGTTTAACGGTTATTTACAGCATAACTATATCCAGTCTGTGCGGTTAATGAACCTTATTAGGTTGTTAACGTCTAAGCCAGATAGTTGTTCGAGATTCTCGAACAGCGGTTGGCCCAGGGTTAACATTCTGTCCTTCCATAGGGAAGGGCATTCACAGAGGAAATGGAAGATGGTTTCCTTTTTCTCCGGTTGTTTGCAACTGTGACAGTATGTATTGTGAGGGATACCCATTTTGGCTGCTTGTTCTCCGATAGACCAGAAGCCAGTTAGGACTGCCGTTAGTCTCCAGGCGTCCCGTCGGTATATGGTAACTTTATGGTTTTCACTCAAGATGGTGAGGCTATTCCTACTTTGTTCCACCACTTTGGAGGTTGTTGTGGCGCCTGGATTGCAGCTTGGCTACCCGAGAGAACAGCGATATTACCCTTAAAAGAGAAATCTGCGATTAGTAGCCTACAGGCTTCCCCTATTGCCAGTACCTCCGCCTGGAAGACACTGCTGGTATTAGGGAGACGCACAGATTTCTCAATTTTAAGTCTATGAGAATATATTCCAGTTCCAACACCACAATCCGTTTTACTGCCATCTGTATAGACTGTGGTATCGAAGTTGTTTAGAGAGAATCCCTTATTCCATTCTTCCTTAGTTGGAAAGAGAGTGGCAAAATTCCTATTGAAAGTTACCGTCGGGACGATGTAGTCAGTTCTCACCGAGATTAACTGAGTTTGTCGCAATAATAGACTAGCATGACCATAAGTTTTTTCTCTCCAGCGGCCCGCTTCGTTTAACCTAAATGCACTCATGGTTGCCGTCTTCTTAATATGTAGGTCTATTGGAATAACGTGTGTCAGTGCATTGAGAGCCTCTCTATGCCTCTGATTGCACCGACCGTTACTGCACATGCTGATCTTTGTATTCTGCCTAGTAGTTTGGTATTGTACTCTCTCCCTAGAGCCTCCCACCAAACTACCGAACCATACGAGAGAATAGGTCGTATAACCGTCTTATACAGCCATAATGTATGCTTAGGTTGAAGACCCCATCTTCTTCCAAGCATGCGGTTAGAGAGAAAGATTAGTAACTCCTAAAACACTTAGGCTAAAACATTTAAAGCATTGGAAAATAAAAGGGTTAATAGTAAATGAGGGAAGTGGGGAAGTAACAGAAAGAAAGAGATAGAATAGAGACAGAGACAGAGGTAGCATTTGAAAAGGTAGTTAGTATCGTGCGATGTGCTTTCACATGCTGGACATATACTTGGGAGTATGTCGGGGTCAAATCTGGTTAGGTAGGAGTTTAGTCTGCAGCAGTAGCCAGAACGTAATTGTGACAAGGTAACGGAGGTCTCTCCTGGCAGCTGAAGCTCTTCATTTGCTATGGGCTGTGGCGGTTAGACTCCGATTACGGCATTCAGAGGTCGGAAGCTTAGGAAGCTGGTAAGTGTCTCCCGATGGATGTCATTGAACGTATGTCTAAACACTGTCCCGTCCAGTAGTTGTCGGTTCGTTTTTTAGGTGTCTACAGGTGCTCTAGCAGGTGTCTACAGGGGTGAAACCTACGGTGGCACCCTAGTAGAAACTGTTTGCTGATCATTTAAGTGTGCTCCTTAACTGGTAGCATTTGTGCCTCATTATGTAGGTGTTGTAGAGAGGACATTAGGCGGCATCCCCTGGCTATCCTGATTCCAGTGTTTTGGCTTGCCTGGAGCTATGTGACTTGCTAGCTGAGGGTGGCTGCTGTTGGAAGACTGAAACGAATATAATTTTTTCCACAATCCACCTTTTTTTACCCAAGTAAAAGAAATTATAAATATAACCATAATAAAAAACAAGTAAGGATGCCTAAATTCGGTTCTGACTGAGCTCTACAAAGCCACACAGAGTTTAGTAAAATTTCATTTGAGCTAGGTGTGAATTTTTGGAATCAAACAAGGTCATAGAAAAAGAAGGTTATAGGCGAGGTGGATGGAAATTTAGTCTTAACATACTACAAAAAGTGGGTGTGGGTTTTGTCCGACCTCAATAGTATCTATGATATTTCAGTGAAGAGCAATACGAGTATCTAATTCGGGCGAGGACTTTTATTAAGTCCTTTTTCTCTTTCTTTTCATGTCCGTTTTTTTAAATTTCTTCACAACATCTTTCTTTGGGTTTCTAATTTGTGCCTCGCTTCGTTTATAACAGAGGTATGACGATTTTTATTTTTTGAAAACCACCCTGATACTCAGAATGGATGTGGTTGTCGATCGATTTCATCCATTTTCAATACCAAACTATCTAGAGCAAAGAGTAATGTGAGTGCCAAATTTATTGAAATATTTAATTGTTTGGACGAGTTATCCTGCCCACGGACTAGTGGACTGACGAACGGACGCTACTGAATGGAATCCACTCGTTATTCTGAACACTTTGAAGTGCATATATACACATATATATATCTACATCTGCCGCTATAGTTATGTGAGCAAAATTGTAATACCCTTGTACAAAAGCGCGCTGATATAAAAAAAAATACTATTTTATCATCTTCGAAAGGCATTACTTCTTTCTATACCAAATTGATGAATAGGCATTACTCTTCGTCGAGAGATGTCCGTAGGCTTATCAGATGAGAAGCCATTGTGAAACCTATTGAAATTATCATTTTTGAATAGCTGGATTTGCTGATGTAGTTGATTTGTTGTTGGGTTGGGTTTCAATTTATCCTCAGGCTGTCTGGTTTGCTACCAACGACATGCAAGCTTTCGTGTTTTATTTGTCAGCCTTTTGATATGCAGTGGAAATTTTTGCTTTCTCCCTTCACTTTTATGTTTACTTCTTCACTCGCTTCATATACATTTAGTCACAAGTATATCTTGTGTAACGAAAGTTGCATCTTTTATACAAGTATGCGTGCACGCCCATGCATACACATATTTAGGAAATGTGCATTTTTGTAACCCTTATTTACTACAAATAACCTTTGGATTACAGGAAAAATTCAAACGAGAGTTTAATAAACGTTTCTCTGCTTGCTTTTGCAAATTCCGCCTGAATCATGGTGCACACGAGCGAACATTGTCCATCCATACCAGAGCCACATCCCTTCGTTCCAACTTTGCTAATTCGTCGGTGCGTATACGTAACAATTTGTTTGCAGAAGCTGCTGGTATTAGCGGTTCGAATATTTATTATACTTGCCGCTATGGAAACATGAAAAAGGGCCGAAATGCCAGAAATTCTGCTTTCGATATGATAACCTACACTATTCAGAATGGGGAAACTGTACAATTCAATGAATGCAATAGAGGCCATAGTACAACAAGCAGCGGGGCCAGCGTCGGTCATGAACACCAGTGCGTACCTCAATGGCGGCGTAATAACTTTAAACCACTACATCCTGATGTAATTGAATGTGACGATGATATAAATGCGCTGATGCACTCCAAATCCATATCCGAAGAATCAAATTCTAGTGTAGGTGGGGAAAATATGGTCGGCGTGCCGAGTGTTGTCGGTTTCGCGCTCAACGCTAACGCTAAAGGGAAAAGTAAGTTCTTGTACAATATTGAAATTTAAATTTTATACATCATTTAGAAAACATTTATGCTTTTTCGTACCGAGGATAATATACGCTTTCATTACATGTGTACGATCATGTATTTTTTGCTTGCATATTTCTAGGATAGCTGAGAAATATTATACGGCGATAGAACTGCGTAAAATCCATATCAAGTGGTAACCTGGAAATGGACATTCAAAGTGCCGTTTGATAAGCTATGGTAGGCTGCTAGACATGCTTGATGTAAGCCCAGACACTATTGGAAATATGTGCTTCGCTAACGCGGCTGTTGCTGGAAATTTTCGGCTTTCACAATAAACATTTTTTACCGCGAATCACATTTGGCAAGCAGAGTTGGCACTATCCGAACAAAGTAACTAGTTTGTATGTATTTTGTACTTGTTTCCTGCTTTTTTGTGTGGTTTTAACGATAACTTTTCAATTTTCAGTTCACAGAAATACTGGCTTTCAGGTAATAGAGAAGCTGGTTAGTTATGGGACGGAAAGCGATTATGACATGGTAGACCTTGTAAGGTTTTTTAGACAAACAAAACTTGTACATAAATAAATACCGTTTTTGGTTGTACGTGTGCATTTAAATATATGTATATGTGTGAAATTTACAACTTCTACTTGTCCAATTTGATAACAAAAATTGAATTTTTAAAAATAAAATAAAATTAAAAAATCGCATTTTAATATCTTTCGCAAATTAATTGTATATGGAAACTAAAGGCAAGTATCATTTTATCCAATTATAACTTTTTTTATCCAAAGCTAGGTTATGGATATGGTGCAATGTTGCCCATGTGAGCGCCCGCTTGTCCGAGAAATCGAAATTTCTTCCATTTTGAAGAAAAATATGAGAAAGAGAAGCAAGAAAGGATGGGGAAAATGGTTTTTGTTCAAGGGCTATAGAGAAGATCGAACGATGACTACTTGCGGTTGTGTCATACTGCTCATTAAATTCATATATATACGCGGGGGGTTCAATAAGTATCCGTGTTAGAAATGAAGTCACTTTTCCAATTTTTTTTTTCAACATAGCCCCCTTTTAGAAGGATACATTTCTTCCAACGCTTCGGCCATTTTTTTAAACCCTCTAAAAAATTGGATTTGTCAAACTCTCTAAAATACGTCTCTCTCTCGGCGATAACTTCCTCGTTTGAACTACATTTTTTTCCTGCGAGCCATTTTTTCATGTTAGGGAACAAGAAAAGGCCACAGAGAGTCATATCGGGTGAATGCGGGGGGTGCGGCAGCAGTTCTTATCGCAATTTATGCAGTTTGGCGGCGACAACCACGGGTGAATGTGCTGGTGTGTTATAGTGGTGTAACAGCACCTTCTTATTCGCCAAATGGGTCCGTGTCTCCTTCAATTTTTTGTGAAAGCGGTCCAATAACTCACTGTAGTATTGTCCAGTGGTCGTTCTTCCTGTTATTAAAAAATCCATAAGAATGACGCCGTCTGCATCCAAAAAAATCGTCCCCATGACTTTCCGGCCGATGGGAATGTATTCGCCTTATTTAGAGTAGATTCACCGAAAGATATCCATTGTTTTGATTTTTGCTTAGCTCCTGGTGTGTAATTATGAATTCAAGTTTCATCAAAGGTGACAACTTGACGCAAACTCAAATACTCGTAGCTGCGAAGTCCAAAACAACCTATCAATCAGTCTGAAATTTGTCTTACCGTCGTTTGATAGATGGCAGCACACGATGCTAACACCAACTTCCCTCAGGAACACCCTCTGTCATCAAACACGGTTACTTATTGAACCGCTCTCGTATGTGGTGTATGATTGCTAAAGAGAGAAATAAAATTGAGAGCGAAGATGCCTTAATTTTAGCCTGGCGAGAGTAAGACAACTGAGTAGAAGCTGCTGAGATGGTTTCAGCTCATCCTTCAGACTGCTGCTACATAAATAACTAGAAGTAATACCAAGTATCATATCGTGGATATATAATGAAGAATATCCGGAAATGACAACCTAAATTTCGAGAGCGAAGCTATTGATATAATTAGAAGTTACTTAGAGCACTTCCAGTCTCAGTCTCCGCGGGGATGATCTCAAAGTTTCAAAGGATTCTGTAGTGTCCGTAGCTTAGGTCTAGCGTGCCTGATGTGGCACGTTAATTTAGGTTAATTTGAAACCGTTCTCCTCTGTGGGACACATTCAGGCTCATATCACATTTTGATGCCGCCTGGGGAACTTGTCCTTATCTCTCCTTATCTCTTCTCAAAAATTTTATACGATCGTTGATTCCGACAGAGCTGAAATCTTGCAATTCATTAAAGGATTGTCTGCCTAGAATGGTAAATCTGCATCTGCATAGGGCAGGACAATGGCGCAGAAGGTGCAAGATTGTCTCTTCCTCTTCCTCGTCTAGACCACTTCTACAGAGGTCATGCGTTTGCACACCCATTCTCTGGGCGTGCCTACCGATTAGACAACGACCCGTTATAACTGAAATCGGTGTCCTAAGGCTGTGCTTATCTCGTCTTAGTAGAAGTTCCTTGCGTTTAGCATAGAGAGTCGGCCACAGTTTTCGGGCGATTTTGTAAGTGGCTTAATTACGCCATCTTTCATTGGCTGCTATTAAAATTTCTTCAAAGATAAGTAGCTTACTTGATTGCGACGTTATATCATTGTCTATGTAATCGGTTATCAATTTGTAGCCGATTTTCGCTAGTTCATCGGCTCTGCAGCCGTTAAGCGCTTGAGTAGGAGTAGTCCGAAGGGCCCCATTGCGGCGGATATTCGGATTTTCAAAAGCATCTTTACCAACGTCGTCATTTCGATCGAGCACTCCATTCAACAATATGTACTTAATATTTGTGCTACAGGGGCAGAATACTCGTATTACTCTTAGCGATAGTTCCCGTCCTTTTCTCATTGCGCAGGTGTATCTACACAAGGTGACTATTACCTTCCTAGTCCTTTCCCTGATGTTGTGGCTCCATATACCAAGCTTTCTGGTAAGTCTTAATTTTAAGAATTTCATCTTGTCACACTAATTGAGCTCCCACAATTGAGAGTTGAGCTCGGTGTATTTTATACCTCCTCGCAAATAAGAAGAGTTCTGTCGAAAGAAGATTCACAGACGAACGCTTCACACCTTCATCAATTCACACGGAGTATCTCAACACTTTTCTCAAGCTATCAGTGCCATGCCATTCGCTTAGGCAATCTCCCCACAGCTCCTCCAGCAAATCGTTATCTGCACCAACCCAAAGTAGTGGTGAGAAAATATCACCTTTTTGAGCATCCCTATTCCACTGCCGCCAAAAGGTGGCGCTGTTCAACTCTTCCATGACCGTTCACGTATTCTATATTCAAACCTGATAGGGTCAGTTCCGTGCTCCAATTTATTCAGAGAGTATTCAATGCCGAGAAAGGGGGGAGCAGGCCTTGGGTGTGAATATAACTCTCACAGCTTGAGTTTGTAAGCCCTGTATATGCAGCTCGCATAAATAGGGCCCAACCGAAGAGAAGATATCTGCCTTCGGAACCAGATGACTTAAAAGGCTTGTAAGAGTTAAATGCCTAATCCAGAAGTCGCTTAACCGGCAAGCAGTTACGAGTACGCGAAAGAGCTGATATAGTCCAAACTGTTATTGCTAGAGTCCTGATTCATTAGAAAATAGACGTCGAAAAGTAACTTGAGTAACCCCTCGCTGCTCCTTCTACAGCCCAATTTGTCACTCACATATGCCAAACGAGAGGATTTCGTCGAGAGAATGCGTGATAACCTCGCTGGCTCATTCTAGCCGTCCACGCTTTCACAAAGTTTACTCAATGAGTAGTTTCCTAATTTCGAATTTGTAGATTCTAAGTCTTACTTGTAAAGTTCCCATCCTGAGGAAATGTAATCCTTCTTGCTCTTTTATGAAAAAGTCTTCTATACGAA
>JAYXIM010032169.1:0-20509 GCA_037575425.1 Anastrepha fraterculus
TAGACACGTATCTTCATTTCTCCATGACCTATTGGCCTCTTGGATAAAGTAGTTTTTTATTATTAGTTTACTCGTGGCCATGGGTATTCCGATGGTACTTTTATCACTCAGCAGTTGGAGTGCGGTACCCTTTCTGGCTAGCTCATCTGCTTTACAGTTTCCCTCAATATCTCTATGTCCCGGAACCCAAATAAGGCTGACCTTGAATACGTCACTAATGTCATTTAGAGCTGCCCGGCATTCCTGTGCAACCCGCCTGGCTATCCGAGAATATATTTATAATCGTTTTTGTTACGGCGTGCGTATTTAGGTATGTAGCCACTTCTTTTATAGCTAGTACCTCTGCCTGATAGACGCTGCAGTAGTCTGGTAGTCGAACGGATAGTTCCAGTCCTAATTCCTTCGAGTAAACTCCGTAGCCAACCTTATCGTCTAGCTTGGAGCCATCTGTATAAAAGTTTAATTCCCCCTTCTCCATGGCCTTGTTGTATGCCACTCCCTTCTTGACGGTATACTCGTCTTGAAGAGCCTTTCAAAGGTGAGTCTAAGGATAGAGTAGTCTATTTCTTGTTTATGACTATTCAGAGAGTGCAAAATGGAAGCGTGGCCAAAGCACCGGTCTTTCCATAGCGCCATACTTTTTAGTCTGAGCGCCGAGGCGGCGGCCACGTGTTTTCCTACCAGATTTAGGGCAGGTAAGTTGATTAGCACTTCCAGCGCTTTGTTTGGAGTAGTCCTTAAAGCGCCAGAGATGCATAAAAAAGCTGTTCTTTGGACCTTACTCATGATTTTAGCGTAAGTCGCCTTTTGAGCAGATGGCCACCATACAAGTATTCCGTACATTAAGATTGGCCTAACTACCGAAGTATATAGGCAGTGCGTAATACGGGGTGTTAGTCCCCATTTGATACCGACCGCTTTTTTGCAAGTGTATAATGCAACGTTGGCCTTCTTTACTCTTTCCTCAATATTAGATTTCCACATGAGTTTCCTGTCTAGTATGAGTCCTAGGTACTTGACATTCTCTTTCAAAGGAATCTCCACACCCTTAAAAATTAGCGGGGAGATTGTAGGGAGCCTATGTTTCTTTGTAAAGAGAATTATTTGAGTTTTTGAGGGATTTATATCGAGTCCCCTGTTCTCAGTCCAGCTTCTAAGCGTGGCCATGTTAGAGCGCAGAATATCCATAAGGGTATTAGGATATTTGCCTTTAACGGCGATTGCTACGTCATCTGCGTAAGCTGTGACGTGGCAACCCCTCTTTCCAGGGTCAGCAATAGGGAGTTTACTGCCAAAATTCAAAGAAGAGGGGAGAGGACTCCACCTTGCGGTGTGCCTCTGCAGACCTGTCTGCTTAGAGTAGTGCCCCCTAATTTAGCCGTTACCTTTCTTTTGATGAGTATATCTTCTATCAGGGCTACGACATGTGGTTCAACTCCAAAATCTTCTAATGAATCTACTATAGCGTTTGCATTTATATTGTTGAAGGCGCCTTCTATGTCTACGAAAGCAACCAATGCAAACTCTTTGTCTGATAAGCTTTTTTCCACCAACCCGACGAGCGAGTGTAAGGCTGTTTCATTGTTAAAAAATAAGAATTTTCGTTTACACATTCGAGGTGCGTTTGAAAAAGTTGTCAGCCTTCAAAAATGGTCTTACAAACAAAGGTATGTTGCAGGCGACAAGGATTTCCGGACTCACAGGTCTGAAATCAAAAAGACAAAAAGTTTCTTGTTCAATATGAATGCCGTTATAGTGTGAACTCGGATTAAAAAAAAATAAACTTTGAAAAATGGCGGACGGTCAAAGATGAAAAATCGTGTTTTGAACCTTCTTTTGAACCTTTTTTTGAACTTTATTTTGACTTCAAAGGTCCGAAAAAAACACTGAAAAACTTGTTTTACAAATAATCGTAGTTCACACGATAACGACATCAGTTCTACGTCATTCAAATTTTATTTCATCAGAATCAGTTCAATAGAACCGGCTATATTTAGGTCCATTGCCCATGTGA
Source organism: Anastrepha fraterculus (assembly GCA_037575425.1). Classification (NCBI taxonomy): domain Eukaryota; kingdom Metazoa; phylum Arthropoda; class Insecta; order Diptera; family Tephritidae; genus Anastrepha; species Anastrepha fraterculus. The sequence goes on from JAYXIM010032169.1 coordinate 2,015, forward strand.
AGACCAGTTTATGACGACTAACAACTATTTGAAGGAACCTCGTATGGCCAAAACCAAATTTTTATTTTTTCACAATAAATCAGGAAATAAAATACTGCAAGAAAAACAATAAAATCTTTTATTGTTTGCACTTTACACGCTTTTAAAGAAACTAGCAAAAAACTCCACTTAAAATGACGTCATTTATTTAAATTTTCTCGCTGAAAAAACAGCACCTAGTCCTCTAGTTGCTTTTGTTTTTGCTTTTTGGTGGGTCAGGTAGGGTTCAAAATGCCTTCGCACTTACAGCGACTGCCGTCTACTGCGTCATGTGGTGTGGCCACTCTAATCGGCGCGAAAGCAACAACTTATAAAACTTCTATGGGGAAAAATTACATCACTTCAAATTTAGTGACAGCATTGCATACATACAAACATACATATATACTCGTAAGTACGTGTCAGTTAAGTGAGAAAAACTCAGTGTATTATTGAAGTAAAAAGAAGTGCATGAAAAATCCAATGTAGCGGAAAACTTATCACAGCACCAGTATTTCAGTTTTTTTTCTCTCAGCTTAATCTTTATGCGCTTTATTTTTTCCATAAAATCAGCCTAGCAATTGAAACGCGAAATGCTCGCTTTGCATAAACGTCGTCTGCTCTGTCTGCTTAAACTCAAATTAAGTCGCTATTATGAATTTATGTACAACATTTCAGGTGCAGGCTGGAAAGTTTAAATTTATGGGCTTTTTATGCCACGTATTGCCATTACTCACAGCAAGTGCATATGTTTAAATAAAAACAACAAAAACAATTGAAGAAAATACAGTCGCAATAACACAATTTACCCATTTTCTAAAAATTAATCCACAATTTTACTTTTTTCGGTGGATAAAGAGAACCTTTTTTTTTAATATTCAAACGTAATATTGATTTTGTAAAGTTCGTCGTGCATTGATCCGCAAACTAAGAGCTGTGGAGATATGAGAAGTTATTTTTAGCGCTTTTTCAACCGAATCGTCACGGCAGATGAGAAATGGTGCAAAGAAAGAAGTGGATGGCTCCAGGAGGTACGCCAAAGTCGAGAGTCAAGCAGAATCTTCATCCACAGAAGATCATGATATGTGTTTGGGGAAACTAGGAGGGCATGGATCACAGGGAAATGCTCGAAAGGAATGCTAAGGTTAACAAAGAACTCTACATTTCCCGCGGGAATGGGGCTATACTGATCGACATGGTCAAACCATACTCCTTCACGACAACGCCAGGCCTTATGTTGCACAAGTCGTCAAAGCCTCACTCCAAGAGATCAAACGGGAGATCCTTCAACATCAACCGTATTCTCCGGACCTTGCACCGATCGATTACCATCTTTTTCGCTCCCTGTCAGACTGTATGAAGCGCGATACCTTCGACAACTTAGACAATTCTTTGACACCAGACCAGGCAAATTTTGGGGAAGAGGCAAGCTTCCTAGGATTAGTATTAGATAGGAAACTTTCGTGTAAACAAACGATTAATGATAGAGTAAAAAAAGCAGCCACAGCACTCGATACATGCAAAAGACTTGAGGGAGCAAAATGTTGCCTAACCCCAAAAATAGTACACTGGCTATATACAGCAGTAGTAAGGCCTATCATGACATACGGTGTCTTAGTTTGGTGGTCAACACTTGAGACAATAACAACAGCAAAACGCTTAGAAAGTATTCGAAGCGGTACTAGTCTCTGCATAAGCGGGGCACTAAAGACTACGCCCACGGCAGCGATGAATGTCATGTTACACTTATTACCGATTGAGGGCCACAGCAAACAGCTGTTGGCGAAATCGGCACTTAGGTTAAGAGAATCTTCTAACTTAGCCTCTAAGAGGAGGGGTCACGCAAGAGTACTAGACGAATACCCCTTCTTACATCAAACGACAGACTTTTGTAACTCAGTAGAGCTGCATGTAAACACATCCTTTAGCACAATTTTCCCAACGAGAAAAGATTGCGACAATGGGGTAATGGACAATAGAAGTGGAATCAGTATCTGTACTGATGGTTCCAAGCTAAATGAACAACTAGGCGGAGACCTTCAATCTGAGGAAATGAATGCCAACATCTCATTCCGGCTACCGGATCACTGTAGTGCATTTCAAGCTGAAATTCTGGCTATCAGGGAGGGCCTGTTAGCCTTAAATAAAAGTGTTCTCACCACAAGAGATATAAATATATATTCAAATAGCCAATCAGCCCTGAAATCTTTACAATCGTCTAATATTGACTCGAAGACAGCAAGATAATGTATTGACGTTTTGACAGAATTCTCACAGTACTTTGTAATAAACCTGCTCTGGGTGCCGGGTCACAAAGGCATAGAAGGCAACTGCTAAGCAGATAAACTAGCGAGATTGGGTACCACATTCCGGATTGAACCAGATAAAACGAACATACCTATATCTTTAGCAACTTGTAAGCTACTAATAGACAAACACAGCATCAAATATGCCAACGTGTTATGGACTTAGTCCCTGACCAGTGCAACAAGTAGGATGATGTAGCGACAATGGAACATGGGCCGCACCAACCGACTGTTGAAACTGAACAGGAAGAACATGAAAAATCTGCCCGGGGTGCTAACAAAGCATTGTCTGATTGGCAGGCATGCCAGCAGACTTGCAGCACCCTATAACGACTATTGCAGAAGCTGTAACGGCATTGAAGAAGAAGAGACTATAGAACACTTGCCATGCGGGTGCTTGGCTTTGGAAAGAAAAAGCTTCAATATTTTAGGAAAAAGTTCCCTGAATGATTTGGCAGAAGTAGCTAATATAAAAGTAACAAGCCTTGTTAGATATATTAAAGCCACAGGTTGGTTCAATGAGGACAATGTAGAGTGAGGAGAGGCGACAGCCCTGGTGGTATCACAATCACTATACCTACCTAACTACCCTATTTGCTCAAATATGAACGAGACTCATTTAATAAAACACAAACGGTTAATTATTGTTCAATTTATATTTTATCTCCTTCAAAGTAATCACCATTGGAGGCGATACACATATGCCAACGTTTTTTCCAATCATCATAGCATTTCTGGAAGGCCGATTTCGGTATGGATTTCAGTTCCTTCTTCGAATTCTCTCTTATGACTTCAATTGTCTCAAAATGTTTTCCACTGAGCGGCAACTTGAGCTTGGGAAACAGGAAAAAGTCACATGGAGCCATATCAGGCGAATACGGTGCTTGCGGAACGATATTAACATTATTTTTGTTCAAATAATCGCGAACAAGACGTGATGTGTGAGTTGGTGCATTATCGCGATGCAAGAACCATGGCTTGTTGTTCCACAATTCCTTCCTTTTAAGACGAATGTTCTCGCGCAAACGCTTTAAAACGTCTAAATAATATTCAGTGTTAACCGATTTTGCGATTTGTGCGATTTTCAAACACAATTTCCTTTACTTTTCCGATGTTTTCGTCGTTTACTGATGTTGCTGGACGACGTTCATGAGGCAAGTTTTCAACCGATTTACGGCCCTCTTTGAACGATTTGTACCACTGGAAAACATGTGCACGTGATAGAGCAGAGTTCCCATGGGTTCTCTGCAACATTTTTAAGGCGTCTGAAGCCGAAATTTTGTTGGAATAACAAAATTTCAAACAAATTCTTTGTTCAACTTGAATTTCCATCGTTAAATTCGAAAAACACACTCGAGCTTGACTTGTTTACAGTGGCACAGAAAACAAACTCTGTGACATATCACGCTGAAATTTGCCATGTAAGCTTATAACAGTCCTACCAAAAAACAAAAAATTTATTTTTGCCATATGTCATCCGCGGACCGTTTTATTGATAAAGTCTCGTTCATATTTAAGCATGCTTACAAAAAATGAGTAAATAAAAACTTTAACTCTTTGTGGAAAAAAGTTTATGAATTGGAATGAAATTTACCTCAGTATGGCGTTTATGTCAAAAAAAAAAAATAGGTGTGTCTTCCGAAGTTTAAAATTTATCAGGCTGTTAAAATCGCTGGTTATAGAATGTCAATACCAAACTTCGCTATTTTAAATTTTCACAGTCTGCTGAATTCTCTTATTATTGTTATAATTATTGAGAGAAAATATTATATAATACATAATACATATATTATTTGACATCGTTTGAAAAGAAGCACTAGCGACTGAGGGTTTGGCTCAGTGAACGAATTTAGGATTTTTCCGATAGACTTACCAATTTTATGCGCCCTGCCTACAGCGAAACGCGGCGCACAGTTCTCAAACTTCTAAATGTATATTAAAAGCAAATTCAATTATGATCAACTCAAACATTCTTTAGTCTAACGAGAACATTTTCTGGGAATCGCTGAATGCTATTTGACTAAAATGGATTGCAGTTATATTTAATTGCTGTTGCCATTTGCTGAAGCATGCATTGACCTGCCATTACTCCTTGCATGTGTCGGCTTTTGATTAACCCATGTTTCAATATGAAAACAATCCCATAGCCGCAAACGCATTAGACTACCGGAATTGAAATTGAAATTTAAAAAAGGCGAGCCAAAATGCACCGAGAGATTGGTAACTCCTAAAACATACAGGCTAAAATATTGGAAGATAAAAATGTAGATAGTCAGAGGAGGAGAGAAGTAACAGAAAGAAAGAGATGGCATAGAATAGAGCCAGAGATAACTAGACCTGTGAGAATTTTCCACATGCTTTGGCAAATCTGAAAATATTCTGCAGTTTAAGAGAACGATGTTTTCTCTTTCCAATATCATCTGAAGCCAAAATCGTTGCCTTGCTTTAGCAAATTAAGTACACTCACAGAGAAAACATCCAACGCTATTTGCCTCCTCTAAGCAAAACAAGCAAATCGGGACCTCAATGATTTCAATCGTGGTCACATGCCGACCCCGTGTGTTGTGCCCTGTAATAATACCGACCATTAACCGACGCCTTCTCTTCCTAGTTTTAGCAGAAAGTTCGATAGTTTTCTGTTCGATTTTGTCACGAAACCTTTGCAGTTCTGCAGAGTTTCAGACCGCACCATCGCTCTTAATGTAAATTCGCTCGCTGATCCAATTCATGATTCCTGTAGAACTGATTCGGATTATTGGCTCTGGTCACTTGCGGTAGCCGCTGATCTATAGTTGGGCGGCAATTCATCAGCAAAAAGATAAATTAATATTAAAGTATACAAGTGGCGCAAAAATTGATCACCCAATTTTGTTTTTGAATAACTCTTTTAATAATTAAAAAAAAAATAGTTTAAAAAAACTAAAAAATTTTAATGACAAATTTTAATGAAGCAAATCGAAGGATCAGTCATAGTCAACTACCTCAGAACAGAATTATAACAAAAATTAAGATACAAATAGAATAATTCAAATTAGGTTATGAAAGTTAAGCAAAATGCATCTCACGCTTTTAACTCTAATTTGAATTATTCTATTTGTATCTTAATTTTTGTTATAATTCTGTTCTGAGGTAGTTGACTATGACTGATCGTTTGATTTGCTATTACTTCATTATAGGTCTCTTTGTCATTATAATTTATTTTATACTTTTTAGTTCGATTGGCAATAAAAGCGTGTTTTTTAGTTTTTTTAAACTATTTTTTATTTTGTCTGATAACAAGCGGAAGCCGCTCGGGGCCAAATCTGTTGAATACGGTGGGTGCTCGAACAATTCAAACTTTAATTCGTGGATTTTAGCCATTGTCAAAATGCACTTGTGACACGGTGCCTTGTCCTGATCAAAGTTTTTTTTTTTTTTTCATTTGCAAGATGGGTTTTTTCACGAGTTTTTTTTCCTTTAGCTGATACAAAAAATATTTAGAATTTGTTGTTTTACCAGTTTTCAAGTATTTCACAAACGAAATTCCTTTTGAATTTCAAAAAACAAACTGATGCCAACATCTTCTTGACCGATTTACCGATGTCAGTGCACGAACTCGTTTCGGAGCCATAGAACCAGGTTCACACAACTATTTAGGCTCCTGTTTTGATTTAGGATAATAGTGATAAGCCCAGGTTTCATCCGTAGTGATGAATGAATGCACAAAGTCCACTTTACTCGTTCGAAAACGCTCTAAGTGTATCTGAGAAAGTTGCACTCGAATGAGTGTTTGACCGCTTTCTGAAACCCAATACTTCAGTCAAAGTATTGCTTACACTGCCCAATGAGAGGCCTAGAGCTTCTACTGAATCTCTTTCAATCATTCGATGATATTCGAATAAAATATCCTGTATTTTTTCTACGATTTCTGGTGTTGATGTTGTTTTTGGAAGTTCTCGCCTTGGATCTTCTTCAAGACTTGTAAAACCACGTTGAAATTCAGAAACGTATCTTTCTACTCTACTAACTAATGGCAAAAAGTCGTTATACACTTTCAACATTCGCTCAAAAATTCCCTTTGCTTTTAAGCCTTCCAAAAATAGAAATTCAATCATCGCACGATACTTGATTTTTTCCATTGTAGAAAATACTGTGAGACATCGTGTCTAAATGGCTTGTAAACAAAGTCTGATTTAAGAGATTGAAGAGTGTACCAACATAATAAAAAAACTACAAATAAAAAATAAATAAATTTGGCTAGTAGCAATGCGCTCTCCTACCGAACCGAAAAGCTAATTGAACAACCTAGTATCCTATCAATACTGCAAGTATTTGCTTTATAGCTTACATTAATTACTATAATAATTCCTTCTAAAATTACACAATGGAATATCAAAGCATATTTTACTAATTACAATGAATTTGATCTCTAAATCCAAGACACGAAATCGTATTTGATATGCTTCCGAGAAGGTCTTATCCCTTTACCATTAAGCAAAACCAAAATCCTAGTTAGGCTACTTTAGCAATAGGCAACGCAATTATATTATATATCAAAGTAAGTTGTGGCCATGCTTATTGCGTGTGGTATACCACACAGAACTCCCACTCTCTAAAATTGTATGCCCTTATCGCATTCCATCTTCCCTCCTCATTTACAATAGTCAACATTTACATACCACCCAACCAAAAATTTCCTGAAAGTGATATTTTCTCCATGTAATACCATGCCTACAATATAGCGCTACTTCGAGGTGATTTCAATGCATGGAGTCCATTGTGGGGTCCTCCAAAACCAAGTGCTCATGGTATAACGACGGAAAATATAATATTCACATAGGATCTTATCATCTTAAATGGTGAATGTCCAACACTCCTTTCTACGCATAACACTTTTTCAAATATTGGCCTTATGTTCGTTGGTGCAATTTGAAGTCATAGGTGCATTTGGTACGTGCTCGATAATCTATACAGAAGAGACCATTATTCGGTGTTTGCGAAATGCAAACCCACTCACTTCCCTGCCTTCTTAAAGAATCACAAAAATTCAAAATAGACGCCGCCTACTGGCATCCCCATCAATCACTTTGTGAAAGAAACTTGAGTGATTGGAGCTTTACTAACATTCCCCAAAATGCAACAGAAAGCACAAAAGGCATAAAAACAGCGGCTAAGTAACACCTCACTATCCGACACAGTAACGCTTCACTCTTTAAAAAATATTGAGCATGGTAGAACAAAGCCTTCAACACTCTTCGTACCAATCATCAAAAGCTATGGCAAATATACAAAGCCGTTCCTACCCTTTCCAACCCCATGGAGTGCAAAAAAGTTTATGCACTATTTAAAAAAACCATTAAGGTCACCACAAGGACATTCATCACAGATTTTACAAAAGAAATATACCCAATCTCCACGCCCAACAAAAAAATCTGAACTTTCATAAAATCTCTTACAGACCTCCCACCAATTCCCATCAAAACCATTGGACTCCCAAATAAAAAGGTACTTTCCTGCTCTTCAGATACCGCCACCGCCTTCGAAAAACCTTCCCGATGCAAAACCCAATAAGCAGCGAAACAAAATCTTAAAGACCCATATCCCCTTTGTCCTGCATACGCAATTTTTTTTTTGGAAAGATGATCGCTAAGTGATGTGCAACAAAAAGAACCGTGTTAGTCACGAACAAATTGCCTTTAAAAAACAACACGACTCTCTACAAAGGCTCCTCCTCTAACTACACTACAAGAGCGGTCCAATAAGTATCCGTGTTCGAAATAAAGACACAATTTTTCCTAGATTTTTTTTTTATTTTTCAACATAACTTCCGTTTAGAAAGATGCACTTCTCCCAAAGCTCCACCAATTTTTTTAACCCCTCCGAAAAATAGGATTTGTCGAACTCTTTAAAATACGTCTCTGTCTCGGCGATGACTTCCTCGTTTGAACTAAATTTTTTCCCAAGAGCCATTTTTTCCATATTAGGGAACAAGTGATCGTTAATTTTTGTTTCTAAAAAATCCATGAGGATGACGCTGTTCGTATCCCAAAAAATCGTCGCCATGACCTTTCTGGCCGATCGGCCTTCGCCTTCTTGGGAGCAGATTTACCGGGAGAAATCCATTACTTTGATTGTTGCTTAGGATCTGGTGCGTAACGAGGAATCCAGGTTTCCTCAACGGTGACAACTCGCCGCAGAAATTCCTTCGTATCGCGCTTAAATGGCTCCACACAACTTCAACTAAGTGTGTCCTTACCGAGGCTGGGCTGCCATTTATCCTTGGAAGATGCAAAACGTCCACTTTCAGGCTCATTTCGAAGGCATTGACCACAACTAAAAGACCGCTATTTCACACTTTGATAAACACTTCTTTGCACAAAGGCACTTGTAAAAAAAATTTCGGAATACGACATTGCATCTCCAATCTTAATGACCTGTATATAAAAATACCTCCAATTTATCTGCGGTAAGCACTCAAGAGCCATGGCTCCTGCTTCCTCTATGCACAAATTAGTCAATAAGAAAGATGTAGCTGATAGATCTCTATTATTTACCCATGGCTCCAAAGTTGGCCACAGTACTACTTTCGTTGTTGTTGAAAACGAAGGTAAATTATTAACCGGGGGTCGCCTGCCAAGTTGCAAGTCAACCTTTTTATCGCAAGCTCGTAAGTTCGCAATTTCCACCGCCAGCTTCTCTGTCCTGCAGAGTCTGAAAAATATTCACATCAGTAATAAAGATATTTCCCAAATACGTGACCGAAAATAAAATCAATATGGACTCCAAGTCACAAAGGTATTACTGGTAGTAAATATGCTGATTCGGCAGCCAAAAGCTTGCACCTCTCCCCTATAATCACGTTTAACCCTCCCATGCTAAAGGATATCCGTAAGTTTGTCAATAACGTGCCCCCATGGGGACCACTCGCTTCGCAGTCTACAGCGAAGGGAGTGTACCCCTCAAGAAGGCCCCAGAATCCGGGCATCAGCATGAGGCTTTGGTGAGTCCTTTCGTACACCAAGAGCAAAAACCGGGAAGGAAAGGAAGGGGCTGCTCTTGCGAGTGGATGAGGCCAGCGTTGTTGTCATGGGCTCATGTTACGCAAACCGTCTGAGTCTCTTCTTTGGGACGGTCAGTATTCACGTCTTTCCCAAATGATTGGCTCGGACGATTCCTGTAGCTACCATCCCTTGGCGATGACGCAGATTAATTTGCAGCATTCCAAAGTCGCTACCGCACTACTAAGTAGAAGGCTTACCCACCTGTACACATTACCCCAATGGTCGAAGTTTGCGATTGCATCTGCTTATTTTCCTTACGATGCTCTGGAAGGGCCACCATCTGGGAAGGCCATCAGTCTCGTAAGGTTCTGTGAGCGGCGCAGACTGGGGCTCGTTCTCTGCTGCGATGCTAATGCCCAGCATACAATCTGGGGCAGCAGCAAATGCAATGAGCGGGGCTCGAACTTATCGCGTCTTCTTGCCTAGACATACATAACAAGGGCACACATTCTACGTTTGTAAGCCACTCTATCAAACTCAAAACTTGGGTGGCCTATCAAGAACTGGAGAGTCCATTCCGAAGATTCGCGTTCGAACCACAGGTACATTGAGTTTCAGTGGAGCGAGGAGGCACAAATACAATACCATTGCCCTCTAGAAACCCCAGAAAAACAGACTGACAGAAATTTAGGGGGTCGTTGCGGGACCTTGACGTGACGCCACCAAGACTTCGGAAGGAACAAGCCGTTGAGGCGGCTGTTGAGAAACTTAACGTTGCCCTAACTGAATGTTTTAAGTCAGCGTGTTCAATTCGACCTCTCCCTAACCAGACTCCCATTCCTTAGTGAAATCGAGAGCTCCAGATGTTGAGGCGCGAGTCAAGAAAACTTCTAAACCGGGCCCTCAAGACTAACCTTGGTGAGGACTGGGATCGATACCGTGATGTTCAAAAGAACTACAAGAGGCTTATTCGGAAATCGAAAAGAGCCTCATATAGGGAGTTTTGCAGCGGTATTGAATCTTTGAGTGACACGGCGAAATTGGTTAGGATCCTGTAAAGGGACCCAACTGCAAAGCTGGGATCGCTTAGGAAATTTGATGGCTCCTTCATGAAGCGGCAAAGTGAGACACTCAGCTTGCTGATGTAACCTCACTTTCCCAGTAATCAGATAAGCGTCAGCCGGCAACAGCCCTTATTGATAGAGGTGGTTGTCAGAGCTGCTACACCTTTTCGGCATGACTGGTACGTTGCCAGATCTGTGGTGAATGAGACGGCCATTCGATTTGTCATCAAGTCTTTTGGCGGCTACAAGTCGCCCGGACCAGATAGCATATATCCTGCCATACTGAATGATGGCGCAGAGTCCGTGACAGCAGCCCTGAATAAAATCTTCTCTTCATGCCTGGCACTGGCCTGTATCCCATGCTCTTGCAGCATAGTGAGGGTCGCCTTCATCCCAAAGGTTGAAAGAGGCGACTACACCAGCCCCAAATGCTTTAGACCCATCCATCGACTGGTGGAATTGCGCATGCGTCAGAAGTCGCTCAAGGCTCACCCTCTGTCTCCATTCAGCTTGCTTATCAGAGCGGAAAATCCTGCGAGTCGGCACTGCAAAACCTTGTTGCTCAGGTAAAGGTGGTCATCGACAGGAGGGACTACGCTATGGGCATCTTTTTAGACATAGAGGGGGCGTTTGATAATGACCGGGTTGACCGGGTGCTAGTGAATTGGATTCGTTCGTTGCTGGCCCAAAGAATCGACCCTGTATGAGCAGAGGAAGAATCTGCTGGGTTAATAGCGGAGGCGGTGTGCTGTCCCCATTGCTCTGGTGCATAGTGATCGATCCTCTGCTCACCCCCTTAAACGACTCGGTAACAGGCCTTTCGCTTATGAACATCTGCAGGAAAGTGCAGAAAACTCTGGATATGATTGTCACTTGGTGCTGTGCGAATGGGCTATCGGCAAATCCAACCAAGACTGGTATTGTCCTCTTCACCAGAAGGAGGAAGCTTGATGAACTCGTTCTGCCTAAGCCAAAAGGAGCCACAATCCAGCTATCCAAGGGACAGTAAGCTCCTCTAGAAACCACACGTTGAAACAAAGGCATCTAAAGCACTTCCAGCCTTCTGGCAGTGCGAAGGTATCGTTGGGAGAAAGTGGGATCTTTCTCCTAGCTAGGTCTTATGGATCTATACGGCTTTGGTAAGACTTATTATCACCTATGCATCAGTGGTCTAAATGAGTAGAGTCTCTGTACTGGGAGTCAGGAGGACCTTATCGAGACTACAACGCACTGTGGCCATCTGTTGCACCGAAGCTTTTCCGACTACTTCAGGCACGGCATTAGATGTTCTGATTGGTTTACCACCACTTGAAGCTTTCATCCAAGGAGATTTCTTGAAGGCCATCTGCAGACTGAAACACAATGGGAACTGGTACGGCCCTTGTCCGGTATTGGACCACAGAGAAGGCATGGACGTCGATCCAACGATTATCTCCATGCCCCGTGACTCACTCCATGCCATCACGAGCCGTACTTGAAAAGAGATACAGTGTAGTGCTACCAGAGGCTCAGTTGTGGGAAGGCTCAGAAAATGAGCCCGGCAAACACTGTTTTCGCATTTTTACGGATGGCTCCAGGACCGAGCATGGCTCCGGCTCTGGGGTCTACGTGGAATCCAGCGGGACAAAACTGTACTTTGCCCTTGGAATGCATGCATCTGTGTTTGAAGCGGAGGTGTATGCAGTTCAAGAAGCGATGAACTTTGTTGTGGAACAACGATGGAGAGGCAGATCTATATGTGTCTGCAGCGACAGCCAAGCTGTGCTTATGGCCTTAGACAGCCCTCCAACTACATCAGGGGTAGTCAAGTCCTGTAAATACAGGCTGAACTATGTCGGTAGACATAATAGCCTGATGCTAACATGGGTCCCGGGACACGTGGGTATCGCGGGTAACGAGATCTCTAACTCTTTAGTCAGACTGGGCCGGCATATTAGTCACAAGTGATCTGTCGAAAAACCCCTATTAGAAAATGTACCTCGAATCTGATCCCCCTTTATAAGTGAAGATATGCTTACCTGCATTTTTTACTTTCTTAGTAGAGTGGTAGTGAAAATAATGATAAGCTGTCCGTAGATATTCACGTATCTAAAAATATGCCTTAACAGTTTGGCTCTGCAATTCGATTCACTTGTTGTCAGTTACACTCAAATCTTATTTACACATACATACACATACTTCCTCACTCACCCTAGGCCAATGTACTTTCATTCTAATCATTTAGTCTCCTGCCCTCTCTCCTCTATTTTCCCCTAATTTACTGCAACATTTTGTACAATACTCGTATATTTTGTGGTGTTTAAAAACTCAAAAGCTCAGGCTGTATTCGTGTAGGACTAATTGGAAAAATACATTATTGAATAAATTATATTGTGGTGGGGAAATATTTGCCTTCCAGGCGCTAAACATATTTTACATAAATGAAAGTCTCGTGAGAAATAAAATGCTAATGTGCATGTAATGAAGCTATGGCACATTACATTGTCAAAGCTTCACAAAAAAAAATGAAAAAAAGTTTATTCAATTATACACAAATTTGTTTGTGTGATCCTAAGTATTATCTGCCAAAGCGTTAGGGAAGTGATGATATTAAAAGCCATTAGGGGCAACAGAAGTCAGAGAAATCCAGAGTGAAAGTTTGCTGTAAAGTATTTAATTACACAGAAGAGACAACTTCAATTATACATAACGCCTACTGTGTAAGGTGTGGGTGTAAAAGTCGTTAAAACCGCCTTTGGAGTTGAATTCGCATTATTTGTTTGAAAAGTTTTTGCTGCTGGCGAGTAATAAAGCGTGTTGCCTATTTAAGTTATTGCTTGAAATTTTAAGTTGTGTCGCTACGGAAGTGTGTCTACAATAGCCATTAAATGCTCAGCTCGTGACTGATGTTACTCGTTGGATCTTTTGATAACATTTTGAGGTAGTGCTGGCAAAATTCCATTTTCGGTAGGTTAGGTTTGGCTATACTGGCTGACCGAAGCCACGCAGGGAAGCATTTTTCATTTTGGTCCATAGCGATACCAGATCAGAGTCCTTTTTTTGTTTTGTTTTTTGTTTTAGCGAAAATATGCATCACGTAAGATGCGCGAACTGTTTGCGAATTTTAATAGTCGCTCAAGCTCCAGTTCAGGGAAACATTCCAGTCTTTCAAAGCTAAGAGTATCCAGGTTGCATAGTCTAGTTTTCCAGAGAGCCGCACAGTAGCATAGAGGGTTTCTTTTGCACGCGGCTCATTACATTTCAGGCAAGATTCGTTAGGCGTTAGATTTAGCTTGCAAGCATGCACTGCAACTAGGCAGTGCCTGTTAGAATACCAACTTACAATTCCTTATATCGAACGATATAACCGATTTAGTATACTTGTCATCATATTCGCATTTAAACACCATCCTGTCACCAACTTCGCAATTGGTTAAGCTAAGCCATCTGTCTTTCGCCTTTCCCAACATGTGCTCCTCTAGTTCTGTTTGAATTGCGCGTAGGGGTTTAAGTACCTGATTTATTTGATTCGCTGCAAGGGATCTTCTTTAGCTATTCCATCCGCTATCTCATTTCACTCTATGCCTTTATGCTCCGGAACTGAATGCACACAAAGTCTGCGGCAATTAACAAGCTATTACTTCCTTACATTCTTGGATGACAGATCGCTTTTGTAGCTGCTTGGCTTTCCACGTAGAAGTTTATTACGCATTTAATTAGATATTTACAACAAACGTCTTTGCTTGAAACTCAGTGGGATAGTTAGGGAGCTTAAATGACGTTTTGATGATTAAATCCTCACAATACGAGGTGTGTTCAAAAGTATCGCGAACTTCGAATTTTCGCAGGTTACGTTTATTCGAATTTCGATTTTTTTGTGGCGATATGTTGGTACTCATATCTCTCACTCATGCCGATGAGTTCGGCCATTTTGAATGTTCAGTTAATTGTTGACAGCTGCTTTGCTTGAACGTGTTTCGTCTCGTTTTCGATTTTTACCTGTTCAAAAAGATGGTTCACAGAACCTGTATCAAATTTTGTGTGAAAAGCGAAATTAATTGCGCGGATGCATTCCGAATGTTGACTGTGTCTTATGGAAAAGCTACTTTGGACCAAAGCAACGTTTATCAGTGGCACAAAATGTTCTCAAAAGACCGAGAAGACGTGAACGACGAAAAGTGTGCCGGACGCCAGAGCACCGCAACAACAGACGAAAAAATGGATGAAGTGAAGAAGATGGTATTGGTCAATCGTCGAATCCCGTTAGTGATGCTCAATTTCAACCAAAAACAGCATCGCATGAACATTGCTAATGAGATGTTGGACTCTGTCCGCGTCAACCCAAATTTGCTCCAGAGGGTCATAACTGGTGACGAATCGTGGATTTATGGATATGACGTGGAAACCAAAGCTCAATCATCTCAATGGAAGCGGCCGCACGAACCAAGACCAAAAAAAGCGCGCCAAGTTCGGTCGAATGTAAAAGTTTTGCTTACCGTTTTCTTCGATTGCAGGGGCGTTGTGCATCATGAGTTCTTGCCACTGGGTAAAACGGTCATTAAGGAATATTACCTGCAAGGCATGCGCAATTTGCTCTAAGCACTCCGCCAGAACAGCCCGGATTTGGGGAAGAACAAAAATTGGCTTTGCATCACGATAACGCCCCTGCTCACACATCGTTGCTTGTGCGCGACTTTTTGGCCAAAAACAACACACCCATGATGTCACAGCCACCATATTCCCCAGATCTGGCCCCCTGTGACCTTTTCTTGTTCTCGAAACCGAAGAGGCTCATGAAAGGACGACGCTACGCTGCGGTTGACGAGATAAATACAGCATTGAAGGAGGAGCTGAACAAGATAAAAAAAAAATGATTTTCTGAAGTGCTTCGAAGATTGGAAAAAACGTTGGCACAAGGGCATAATATCTCACGGGGATTATTTTGAGGAGGACAAAATAGATATTAATGAAAACATAAATAATTTTTCAAAAAACACAAAATTCGCGATACTTTTTGAACACACCTCGTTTATGCCAGCGCCAACCCCCTCTTTCATTTTTGATCCATCGGTAAAGACATTTAAGGTGTTACTTCTCGGAACGAAGCCTTTGCGCCATCCACCGTCTTCTCAAAACTTCCACCGTCTTTGTCAAAATCCTTCGCACCTCTCGCCCGGTCTAGTGTCAAAGAAGTTGTTGAGCCATTTTTTAAGGACCTCTTTGTTATCGAAGGCAACGCCCTTCATATGGTTTGACAGGGAGCGAAAAAGTTGTCAGTCGGTCGGTGCACGGTCCGTAGAATACGTCGGATGCTAAAGAACCTCCCTTTCGCGCTCTTGGAGTGTGGCTGTGACGTATTGTGCAACATGGGGTCTGGCGTTGCCGTGAAGGGGTATGGTTTGACCATATCGATCAGAATATCCCCATTCACGCGGGCAATGTAAAGCTCATTGTTGACCGTGGCATTCTTTTCGAGCATTTACCAGTGCACCATGCTTCTCCCAGTTCCACCAAACACATCTCATAATCTTCTTTGGATGAAGATCTGTCTTGACTCTCAGTTTTGGCTTATCTCCTGAAGCCACCCACGCCATTCTTTTCTTCATATTGATGTATAAGCACCATTTTTCATCTCCCGTGGTGATTCAGTACAGCGCTGTTGCTCGATGGCGGGAGAGATGCTAAGAAACATTTTGAAGGCGACTTTCTTTGTTTTCTCCGTTGAGTTCCTGAGGCACCTTGGCTCTCAGACTCTCAATTTTTGAGTAAGTCTCATTGAATGAATATGATTTAGAATAATTTTATGATTGCAGTTAATTTTGTCCGCCAATTCACCACTAGTTTGGCGACCGAATTCGAAGGCCTTCCGCTGAACTTTGCAAACCATTTGCGTGCTGTAGACCCGCCAATGCCTCTCTTGCCAACAAGTGCTACTTTAAACTAAGTAGGCAATAGTAAAGTCCTCTCTCGACGAACTAACACTCTACAAGGCTCTCATAATGCTCGTCCTAACGTATGGTTCAGAAGCGTGGACGATGACAACATCCGATGAAGCGACGCTTGGAGTGTTTGAGGGAATGATTCTGCTTAAGATTTTTTAACCTGGAACGATGAGCTGTATAAGCTTTACGACTACACGCCAAACTGGGCCAAAATCGGTTGAGCGGTTATCGCGCCAATTAAGAAGAAAAAGAAGAAGACTCGCCTATAACACCTTCTCTATACACGTCGCAAATGTTCTGGGTTGCTGCGGGCTTCGGCAGCTTTTTGACCTCGATGAAAAGCAAAGAAGAGCTGGTGTCACAAATGTTATTTTTTACTTCCTGGCTATTCCATTTCTAAGCCTCAAAACTAAGAAAAAATTAAATAACTCAAAAATACAATAACATAGTTTTGTAAAGTAGAAAAGGTTCTATCGCCAAACAGTAAACAAATCGTTGTGAAATAAAAGAAAATACAAAGACGCTTTGAATTTATTCCCCACCCCAATGCCATTTAAGACAACTTCAATAAAACTCATTTGTGTCAATATAATATTGGCAATGAACTGGTGTTCCCATCAAGCATTCGTGACAAGTTTCTCCAATTTTTAATAAGCGCACAGGGGTTGACTTACAATGACACCTCAGAGCGGCAAACCATTTTTATAATACATTTTTAATTTTTTTTTTTCAGGGCAAAAATGTGTTCGGCTGTTTGTTTTGGACTGCTGAGAGTCGCGTCGACCGTTGTTAGCACTTACTGCTTCATGTTTTATGCCCACGGTGAGGGTTGAATGCCGTGAAGTAACACGGAATAAAACGTCGCTATGACATGACACGTTAACCTTTATGATGCCAAAGTTTTTTGCTGCATTATAAATAATTTAAAAATGTTATTGAATTATAGAGGTAATTATTTTGGACATGGCATGACCAAAAGTGGGCTTCTCACAATAGGTGATTTAGCCAAAATATGTAGATACATAAGTTTCTACCCCAACTTTTGCTGCTCAAGCAGTAGCCATAATGGCATAAAAACAAACTGAAAACAAATTTATGGTTTCATGATAAGCTTACTTATCTAATTTATTTGCAAAGTTTATGTTTGCGACAAAGTTATCTCAAAAAAAAATTTCCTTTTCAATCATCGTACTAGAAAAAATCAAGACATAATTAACAGTATAACAAACGGCATGGATAAAAAAATACTGACGAGGCGTTGACGAGTTTTCAATGTTTTTATATGACTTAATGGCTAATACTATTACTGAAAAAAAGATCAGCACAAATAACTTTGATACGATTTTATGACGTGTTCGCCTCCAATGTTTACGTCTTGCCGGTGTGATTTTATCACATCTTCTATTCTATTGTAAATTTCATTACTTTAAGAAGCGAAAGCCGGTCTAATTTATGTCAAGAAGACATTCTTACTGTCAGGTCCTAGGAGGCTAGTGGAACACAATGAATGACGCTAGCCTATATGGCATATGTAGACGAGTCGCTGGGAGAGGTCCTAGCTGAGGCGGGACGAAGAAAAATCGACGTTATCGGACTAGAGGTCGAAGTTCAAATCTCTTATAGACCTAACCTGCTCTGAGGCAAGCAGTGTGTTGTAGTTAGCTGGTCCCTATTTATGCTAAGCCGTAGGGAATTCTGAGATTTAGATTCAAACCCAAGACTTGCAACAGCTCGCATGTATCGCCTAGGAATTTCAGGCTAATCAGTCTTTTGTCATTCCTGCTGAAGGCCTTTGAAATTTTGATTTACCCGCACGTAGTGAGTGAAATTTCTCGTATGCTTACTGTAAAGCCAGATCGGTGGAGTCTACCTACCACACTATTGTTAAATATATAGAAGATCCCATTTCTCAGAAAGATTCCAGTTGACTCCTTGATTTTCATTGAAATGCTTGTAATAATGCCCTCCCAAAGGAAATCACAAAATCTCTGGACGAACTGGCGGCCGGTACCGACCTTATCAGGTTTATCTATATATAAAATGCTTAGCGACAGAACAGCCGTAGTACAGTCTGGGAGTATCTTTCTGCGCCAGCAAGTGAGTAGAGGCAATCCGCCAAGCGAGGTTCTCTCCCCATTACTTTACGTTGTAATTAACGGCTCACTGGATGAACTGGAATGAATGGACTGCAGGGTGATTGCCTACG
>JAYXIM010032170.1:0-22554 GCA_037575425.1 Anastrepha fraterculus
TTATTGAATAAAGGTGTTTGAGAATCGTGGTTCATTTTTTCCGCCAATTCATCGAATTCGGAAGACCTTCCGCTACGGGACGTATAATCGAAGTCACTCACCAAGTCGCCATTTTTGAACTTGGCGCACCATTACCGTGACGTACCTACCTGTAGACTCGCCTATGATACCTTCTCCATACACGTTGCAAATGTCCCGGGCTGCCTCGATTGCTTGGGCAGCTTTTTGACCTCGATGGAAAGCAAAGAAGTATAGGTGTCGAAAATGTTGATTTTTGGATTTTTGCCTCTTGAGTATTCTATTTCTAAGCCTCAAAACTAATCAAAAATTAAATAATTCAGAAATACAATCAACATAGTTTTGTAGGGCAGAAACATTTCTATCGAATGAATGCTTACCCTTTGCCAAACAGCTAAAAAATCGTTGCAAAACAGAAGGAAGTATAAAAACGCTGTGAACTTATTCCCCAACCCAATATTTATAATAATAAAAAAGCTCGTAACAAATAGTTTTCTCCCTTTAAATTCAGAAGTGTTGAACATTTTTTCAAAAAATAGTGAGGAGTACATATATACATATATGCACATATAGTTCAATAAATGTACCAGAGTATTATATATAATATATATTTTTTGTGGTTTATATAGGTATTTTATTTCCAAATTTACGCTTGCCTTGACTCAACTTGATTAAAAGTAAACCAACTTACATGCTAACCTTATAATTTAAATAAATCTGTATTGACTTTATGAAAATCACGAAAAACCTTTTAATTTGATCACAGATTTTGTATAGCAAAAGCCAGCACAAAAGTTTACAACAAAATGAAAGTATTAGATAAGAGCCTTAAAATGTTAATTGTTATTGTAAGTATATATACGAGTACACACTACGAAATATTGCAACATTTTTTTAGCTTTGATTTCACAGTAAGAATTGAAGTGCTAAAAATAAACTCATACTTTCATAATACCTCGTATTTTGATTATCGTCGCATGCACCATCTTATCTGCAGGCATGCCACTGTTGGCTATCACTGATGTTGCACTCTTAGGTATACAAATTTTCAATAACCACTTTTGATTTTTTTCTTTTTTTTTATATTATAGCAACACCTCTAGTTCACTTTCATTCAGGATAGCTTCCGCTTGTTTCGAGTGGTTATAGTTAGAATGGCTTTTGTAAATGTTTGTAATACTGTTATTATTATTACTGCAAATACTGCTTTGGCGTTGAGAATCAAATGTTGTTAGATCTAAATGTACATCGCAACTGACATCATTGTGCGCCCGATCTTTGGTATGTGTGAGACTATTGTGTGGTATGGCATTGTTCGACGTAGAAATTGCTGGAATTTTCGTTTGAGATACATTTCCTCCGTTGCTGCTTACTGCAACGCCATGCATGTTACTTCGTATACGTACGGATGAGTTGGGCAAACTGGTGGAACGTATTGAACTGGCCCGGGTATGCATTGATAGTGCACGCTCTTGCCCGTCTATTACTGTGTGAGTCCCACAGAGACAAGTAGCGAAACGTTTGTTGAATTCACGCTTAAATTTTTCCTGAAAAGTGGGAGAAGAGAGATGCTGCTTATTTCTGTTTAGAACTGTTGATATTCAAAGTACTGTGGGGTAATCTGCGAGTTTTCCTTAAATGTTATATTGGGGTTTCTATCAAAATGGGTAAAAATAGCATAAGACCAGCTATTTATATGTGAGGTAGAAAATTAATTAGTGGGTAGACAAAATTACCCTTACTCGTATAAAATACACTCTTAATATTAGCTTTAGTACCTTCTCTATCTTCTCTATTTCTTAATGCATTGCTCACAACAACTTCTAATGGTACTCACACTCACCAACGGAAACATAACCCAGTACGCCCGTATCAGCTGACACGATGAAACAATGACCTACAATACTACGGAACAGAGAATACATTTACCGTGGTGAGAATACATTTACATGGACTTTTTACCCCGGGCCTGGAGTTCTCAGAGGAGCCCGCACTCGAGAGTAATTCGAATTATATGAATAAGACATAATTGGAATGCGGGCCCTCATTTACAATTTTCCCCCGGGGCCCGCATATGCTCTCTACGGCCCTGTATACAGGAGCCTAATTTATGGAATTGTTTGACGCTAACGCCTAATATGTAATCAAAATATTTTACACATGGTTAATGTGTACTGGGATAAGCTTTCATATGCGCCTTAATTTATCTGTAAATTTTAGGTACCGTTATCCACGCTTTGCTTTGTCTTTGATGCCAGCGAAATTTATGTCACAAAAGTTAGTATACAGCAAACGATTGTTCAGTTAGCATAACATTTATTCTTACATATTGATTAAAAAAGTTAAACCTATTAAAAGGAAATAATTAAAGTGAGTATAAAAATTTTGAGAAGTACGTTTTGTATTAATTTTTGGGACATTTTTAGTAGTGGCACCAAGAGGCAAAGAGCTTTCTGATGATTTAAAAAAACTGTTTATAAAGTATCACAAGGAATATAAATCATTGCGAGAAATCGGTCGTTTGATAGATAGGAGTTTTGCTACAGTTCAAAAGATTGTGAATAAATATAAAAGTGCGGGAAGCACCACTAATAAAGAGCGTTGTGGGCGGTCACCGCTCTTAAGTCCCAGAGAAAAAAGCTTAGTCGTACGGAAAATCAGGACAAACTCCAAAATACCCCCAAATTGAAATCTGAAGTTGAAAATGAGACTGGAAAACAATTTAGCACCCAAACTATTCGCCGGGTTTTGCATAGTGCTGGTTAGTTATCATGGGCGCAATTATAGGATTAAGCCCTTCGTGAGTAGTGTCAATCGGAGTAAACGGATTTCATTCGTAAAAGTTCATGAAAAATATGACCAAACGTTTTGGAAGCAAGTCATATTTGAGTTGAGTGTAAGTTCAGTATCTGTGGCTCTGATGGCCGTGAAAAAGTTTGGAGAAAAGTTAACGCGGAATTGGATCCAAACAATCTGACCGGCACTGTGAAGAATGGAGGGGGCTCTGTGATGGTTTGGGGAAGTATGACTGCGAACGGGGTTGGAAACTTGGTATTTATGGAAAATATTATGGACCGATATTGTTATTTAAATATTTTGAAAAATATTTTAAAAGAAAGCGCTACGAAATTGGGCATTGGAGAAACGTTTATCTTCCAGCAGGATAATGCCCCCAAGCACACAACCAACATTGTACGAGAGTGGCTGTTATACAATGTGCGAAAACAGCTGAAAACACCACCACAGGCCCCGGATACCAACGCAATGGAACATTTATGGGAATATTTAAAACGGCAAATACGTAAACATCCGATCAGAAATAAGGAACAACTGAAAAACGTCCTTCAAGAGGAATGGAATAAAATACCACCAGCTGTAACTGAAAACTTGGTGAAATCAGTGCCAACACGACTTAATGGGTAACGCCACTGTAGAAATTTCAAAAAAATGATTTTTTTTTTATAAGCTTAAAAATTTCTTTGAACCTTTTAAAATACAGAACAAAAAGTTTTATACGTTACCGAAGTTTATTTCATAAATATTTTAAGCTTTTAAGCAAGCGTTAGTGACTGCTACCTAACGATTTCTCCAAATTTCCAAACTTTAAACGCGTTTTTCTCAAAACACGTTTTCTGAAATCGGCACGCAGCATAACTCAAACAATTTTAAATATTTTTAATCAGGTTTTTCACTACGTCTATATAATAACCTTCTTAAGAGAAGAGCGTAGGGGATTTTCGATAGATTAATTTAAACGATTGTTATAATTATTTAAGTGCCGTTTTTTTAGTCCAAAATAGAGTGTTTTCTTTCAAATGCTTGCTAATTCCACAAAAATAAATATTTTTTAAGTCCCCTACGAGTTTCTCTAGCTATT
Source organism: Anastrepha fraterculus (assembly GCA_037575425.1). Taxonomy (NCBI): domain Eukaryota; kingdom Metazoa; phylum Arthropoda; class Insecta; order Diptera; family Tephritidae; genus Anastrepha; species Anastrepha fraterculus. Next base: position 3,896 of record JAYXIM010032170.1, read on the forward strand.
CTTATCTAGATTAAGAAAAAAAAATGTTTCTTTGTTCCAGATTAAAATTTGCACCCTCTGTGCTGCGTGCCGCGGAGCACCTTCAAGAGAAACCACATTACAAAAATGTCTAAAATGCCGCCATTTTGTAAAATTTTTCGATCAAACTTTGTAGTTTTGTATTTTAGTATATAAGTAATAACTTCCCAAATCAGAGTGATTGTTTTCCCTTTCCTTCTATACAAAAAAAATTCTTTAAAAATCGTGTTTATTTTACGCGTGTACAGTGGTGTTACCCCTTAAAGCGATTATAAAGTCTAATGGTTATCCTACCAAATACTAGGATTTGATTTTAATTATGTTTTTGATTTCACAAATTAATAACATGATGCACTGTATACTTACTTTTGCGACATGCATTTTTATAAAGTTTAATATAAAAAGCTATAATTTTCTTCCTTTTTAAAATTTTGTCATTATTTGGATTAAATATGATTTTCGTGTAAATAAAACACAATTTTGTTATAACTTAGGTTGTTTGAAGGAATCGATTGGGGGGAAATTGAAAACGTCTCCGGTGTATACTTACTTCTGTTACTAACTGTATATTTTTTAGTAAGTAACTAAAGAATTTTTCTCACCGATAAATATTTTTTTTTATAAATAATTTAAGGTTGAAATTTTGGTCAAAAATCGATTTGTTCTTTTGAGAAACCGCCATTTCGTCAAAAAAATGGATTTTGCTTATTCCATCAATTAATTTCGAGATTTAACATTACTTTAACGAAATCTGTTTGGTTTTTTGGTTTTGGATCCAGTTTAGAAATATAGTGGTCACACGCTCCCGGAGATCAGCTGCAGCTGCTTTCCATATAAGTATTTTTACTAATACTAAGTCTTAAAATACAGTTAAAAATAATATAATACCTGTACAAATTTTTAGATCAATAAATATAAAAGTTTTCTATAACCCCTTAAAAAGCAACGATTTAAGTATAACAACAAAAACGAAACTTTGCCTAAATTTGCGCTGGATAGACAAACAATACTCGTATGAGATAGAAGTTGTTGTGAGCAATGCATTCAGAAAAGAGAGAGAAAGTAGTAAAAATAATATTAAGAGTGCGTTTATACGAGTAAGTCTCAATGTATTTAGAAAAACAAATGGAAATTATTCCAGTAGGCAACTCTCAATTAGAAAAAATGGAATTGTGGGATAGATAGTTGGTTAATTTTTCAACCAGTCATGAATTCACCGCCACCCGATTTTATAAGTAACTACGCACATTTTAGCACAAATCTTGCTCACAAAAACAAAGTGTAATAATAAAACGGTTGCCCCTCATAAATCTATTTACGTGCGCTAATCAAAAAGGAAGCTAAACAAAACTTGTAAATTATATTGTACGTAAACATTTTTACTTTAGGCTACTCACGTTATAAATTCCATAAATGAAGGGATTGTAGCAGCTATTACTCATCGCCAGCCAATCACAGCTAAACCAAATTATACTTATAAAATGGTATTCATTAATCTCCGGGAAGGTTACATAAAGAATGTTGTACAGCTGCAGAGGTAGCCAACAAAGACCGAATACGACCACAACGATTATCAGCATTTTTATGACCTGTGGAAACATTAGAAAATATGATAAAAACTAAATGGAAGTTTAGCTCAAATGCGAAAGGAAATGACCGACAAAACATGACGAAGAATGGGGAAAATAGGTAAAAATCGCATTTAAACATATGTGGTTAGGAGCATAAGTAAATATGTATGTATTGGGTGGATAATAAGTTGATGGCGTTTTTATATTTTCTTTTCATTTACAAAGATTTGTTTGCTGTTTGGAAAAGGGTAAGTGTTCATTCGTTAGAGCTCTTTCTGCTTTGTGCTCTAATTGAATTTTTTATTTAATTTTGAGTAATTGAATTTTTTATTTAATTTAGAAATGGAATACCCAAGAGGCAAAACTCAAAATTTTTTACACCTGCTCTCTCTCTCTTCTTTGCTCTTCATCGAGTTCAGGAAGCTGCTGAAGCTACCGAAGCAGCTGGGGATATTTGCGACGTGTATGGGAAAGGGGTCATAGGTGAGCCTGAGTCCCAAAGCGGAAAGCCTTCTGAATTCTAAATTCTGAATGAAGAACGTCTCAAATCACTTTTGAAGGAGAATGGTCGCCAAACCAGTCGTAAATTGGCGGAAAAAATGAACTGCGATCATAAAACGATTCTCAACCACCTTCATTCAATGGGATTTACCAAAAAATTGTGAGCCTGGGTGCCCCGCGAGTTTAACAAAAAATACAAAAGAAAGTCGCCTCAAATTTTTTCTCAGCATTTCGCCTGCCATGCAGCAACACGCGGTTATAAGCAACGCTTTATGTACCGATTCGTTATGGGAGACGAGAAATGGTGCCTATACTCGTACATCAATATGGAGTAAAGAAAGTAATAGATGGCTCCAGGAGGTACTCCAAAGCCGAGAGTCAAGCAGAATCTTCATCCAAAGAAGATTATGAAGTGTGCTTGGTGGAACTGGGAGGGCATGGTACACTGGGAAATGCTCGCAAAGAGTGCCCCGATCAACATGGAGCTCTACATTGCCCAGATACACCGCGTGAATGAAGCTATTCGACTGAAAAGACCTCATCGACATGGTCAAACTATACTCTTTCACGACAACGCCAAGTCCAATGTTGAATAAAGCATCAAGGTCGCACTCTAAGAGCTCAAGTGGGAGGTCCCTCAGCATCCGCCGTATTCTCCAGACCTTGCGCGGACTGATTATCATCTTTTCCGCTCTCTGTCAAATCAATCAAGGGAGTTACCTTTGATAACAAAGAAACTTAAAAACTGGCTCAACAAATTCTTTGTCACCAGACTAGGCGATTTTTGGCGGAAAGGCATCAACAAATAGGTCGAGCGGTGGGAAGAGGTTGTAAATAGTAACGGCGAATATATAATTGATTAACTTATTGATACATATAATTATTGTTTTTTGTTTGAATAAAAGTCTTCAGTAAAAGCGCTTCGAACTTATTCCCCGACCTAAAAAATAAAATAAGAAATGAGTAAACTCAGGATTTTTTAAATTCACTATGGAATGCACCTAGTTCTGCTCGATATGCCACCGCGCTTAGGAATCAATTAAATACACTTTACGATATTTTCATTAGCAAAATGAGCACTGAACCGGAGCCACTTATTTATTATCTTCATAACAAAAAAATGTCTGATTGTTTGTTAAGTAAAGTAAATATAGCAAAAAATCGGTATGTTCCAGTGGGTGAATAGAAAAACTAGGATATTTTAAAGTGGCCTTCTTAATACATAGAGTATGAAGAAATCGATGCATTGCTGATGTGATATGATTGGATGTATGTACATATGTATGTAGGCACTTACATATTCTGTCAAAAACTAACGGGAATTTGTATTGTCTTAAAGTAGCTTACGAAATAATAGATTTATGCCGAAGATGAAATCAATTATAAAACAATTTTTCGAACGCGTTTTCTCCCCTTGAATTCTCTTAAATGTCTTCTATCGCCGAAAGTTCAACTGCGATTAATGGTGCCGTACCTTAGACTTAACCAAACAAGGTGTACCAGCAGACATTCATACCGTTATTAAAAACCTGAACTGAGATTGCAAAACAAAAATAAAAATAGAAGGAAAATATATCAACGAAGTTCCATGCGCAAGCGGAATACGACAAGGAGACTCGCTGAGCCCTATACTCTTCAATACAATAATGGACCAAATAATAAAAGAAGTGAAGTCATTAGATGGGTATCGTCTTAATAACATGAGCATACCAATTTTATGTTATGCAGATGATGCCATATTAATTGCGGACTCTGAAGACAATTTGCAAAGATTACTACATAAGTTTGTAGTTACAGCCAAAGAGTTAAATATGGAGGTCTCCAGAGAAAAAACAAAAAGTTTAGTAGTTGCCAAGAATGCGATCAGATGCAAACTTGAAATAGAAAGGACGATGATAGAGCAAGTTATGAAATTTAAATACCTGGGGATAGAAATATCCAGTAACCGCGACATTATTAAGGAAGTCAGAGAGAGAGAGATGTATGCAGGGCGCACGTATTGCAGGTTGCATGAGGAATGTTGTATGGTGGAACAAATATATGACCACTGAAAGCAAGACGCGTATATACAAGACTGTAATAAAACCAATCCTGACCTATGGAGCCGAAGCACGTGCTGAAAACTCAAAAACAAAACAGCTACTGCGTACAGCTGAAATGCAAGTTCTACGATCCATCGTAGGAAAAACACATCTTGACTGCATTAGAAACGAGGTCATTCGTGACGAAACTGGTGTTAATGACGTAGTGAAGTTTATAATAACAAGAAGACGAGCTTGGAATGATCACGTTTCTAGAGCTAGTGACGACAGAATTATCCGAATAGCGAGGAACTATATACCACATGGAAAGCGCGGACCTGGAAGACCGCCAAAGAGATGGCGCGACAGCTGGATTTCGATATCGGCGGAAGGATAATAACATTTCGTCATTTTGAATTTTAATAATACTTTGTATTTTTTAACTACATATGTAATTGTGTGAAGAAAAACAGGTGAAAACCTACCTATACTAAAAGAATAAGAAGAAGAAGACAAAATGCAAATGTTGTCATTAATTCTACTTCAATATCAGCTGTTTAGGGTTACGGCATGACTAATCGACAAATGCTGAAATGTTGCGGTTATGGCTATGGTTACGGCAATGACGTTATGACTACGGCACTACTTATTGCAGCTTTAACCGGAGCCATGCCAGTTGAATTCGATAACTGTTCGATGATATGCGTTGAGTTCCTGACAAGAAATTCTCAAGGATGAGAGACTACCAGGGTTGGCTATGCGAAGCAAATTTGTGAGAGAAACTTCGTCACTAGGCAAGGATGAAAGATAACTAGGTTTGGCTAATAACTATGATGAAAAACAAAATTGTGAGGAGAACTTCGGCTGTCATGTGACGGGGTGATTCGCCAGCCGAATTACGCACGATCATTTCACATGAATTCACACACGCGTCTAATCATGGCGTCGTTTAGACGGCAACGAAGTAAGATTGTATTAATTTTTTCGGTATATTATTAACACACCCTTAGTTTTTTTTCGTAAACAAAACGATTCTGTCAAATTCGCTGAAAGTCGTCTAACGGTCTGATATTGGTCACACCCATGGTGAAAAGATTTTTAGAGGTGTACTACCTAGCAGACCGTTATTCGGCTCAAAGTGAATTCGACAGATATGTCGACGTCATTCGTTTTGTGTTTCACTAAGCTAAAGCTAAATTTTGTGAAACACAAAACGAACGAAAGTTCCCATCAGAACATTTTTTTCACCATGTCGAACGAGCAAACCTGGTATCTATCATCCTTGGGTCACACCATTAAAATTCGTTTCACTATTGACACTAGAGATTCGGCAGCAGAATTCTGTCCGCTCATTTCGTGCGTATTCACGCACTCTTCCAATGAGTAGTTGTGCCGATAGCAACGACGTAAGTTCTGCCTAGGTTCTGTGGATTTCTATCGTTTATCACCAGCACAACCTCAGTATTTTGGTAAACAAACCGCCATGACAACCCGCATGACGTACGCAAATCAGCTGATTTCTTCAAATACGCTGAGAGTCGGTTAACGCTCTGGCGTTAGCCACACCTCTGCATTCTCCACACCATGAAAACTCGTTCACATAGATCGTTTTGCGAAGTGGCGCCTTATCGTAGTGTAAATGCATGGCTTATTTTTCTATAAATCTGGGTTTTCTCGATGAGCTGCTCTTTCAACTGCCGAATAATATTATCTCTTTCACGTTTTGTTCTCTAATTTTGGTTATCCTTTGAAACGGACATTTTAACTTACCAATTTCCAGCTTTTTTGACAGAATATCTTTGCATAAAAGTGCCGAATTTTTCACTCTTTAAGAATAATTATATGACTATTTTTATTATACAACTTGAAAAATGTAAAGAAATGAAAGTTTGTATAAGCGAAAATGCGCTGATATGTAAATTTATACAAAGAACAACTTAGGCTATGCCAGTCTTACCTTCTTTTTGTTCCGCAAAAGTGTTATATCGCGCGTATCCTGTGCATTGCCAGGCGCCCGCGTGCCCCACAACTTCACAGCCATTTGTATGTAAACAAAACTGATGACGCAAAATGGTACCAAATATTGCATAAACACCAACGCATAGCGATAAGTTTGTAATTGTGCCTCGGAGAGATTTTTATTCATGCAAAATGGTCGCGTAATGTTGAATACTTTTTCGTTGTCTAGGAAGCATCAGGAAATAGAAAATTAACAAGTAGGAAAGCTTAAATTCGGTACGGACCGAATTTTATATACCCGCGCACATTTTCGTATAATTCAATTTGGACTGGCTGTTAAGTTCTGAAATGAAACAAACTCATAGACAGTGCGAGGTATAGTCGGTAACTTCAGATGAGCGGACGGATATTGGGAATTGAAACATACGGAGTGGAAGTAGTTTTTATTTGCTTGCAATAATAAGCTCATCGGATGAGCTGTAATATCATCAAACTGGGGAGAGTGCAAAGGACTGCTTGTATTGGCATCACCGGAGCATGTAGAACTTGTCCCAGTGCAGCCCTCAATGTCGTTTTGGCCTTACTTCCCATCAACTTTCACGTTATTCCCATCGCAGCTCAAAGCGCAATCAGGTTAAAGGAGGTTGGCCTCTGGAGGCGATTTCTTAAGGGACATGGTAAAATTTTCGGGCAGTTAACACCGTATTTCTCCGAACTTCGAACAGATTTCTCCATCTCACAACTTGGAGTTTGGGGGTCGTGCTAGGGCAATCTTTCCAAATAGGCAGGATTGAATCGAGGGGAAAATCTGCAATGAAGCTTGCACCTGTCTTCACTGACGGCTCCAAGATGAAATTGGAAGCTGGAGTAGGGGTTTTCTCTAAATCAGCCAATTATTCTATATTCTTTAGACTACCGAATACTGCTAGTGTTCTTCAGGCAGAAGTCCTGCAGGCATGCATAATATTTAGGGAATGTGGAAGCGAGGGAGATATTCACATTCTCTCCGACAGCTAAGCCGGTATCGAGACTCTGACGACGCCATAAGGCAGATCCAAATTAGTCTGTAAGAAGTAGATCAAATCTCTTAGGTGTACAGGTAATTCCTCTGATCTGGAAACAGAGGGGGAAATGAAATTGCTGATAAGCTTGCCAGAAAGGGGTCGACTGAATTGTTCTCAGCGACCTCCTACCCGGTCATCGGCATCCCGCTGACAGTTGTTAAAGGGGTTAGGTTAGATGGCTGCCCTTTAGAGCTGTTGAAACATCGATGTTTGACCATATCGATGTTTCGATGTTTTTCAGAAAAAAACATCGATGTATCGATTTTACATCGAAGTAATATAGTACATTTTTTGATTCTCTATACAATATATATATCTTTATTAAGGATAACATCCTTTTTCCAAACTTAAAACTATAAAACAGAAATTCAATCTTTTAAACTTAATACTATAAACTTTATATACTTATACTATAATTCAATCTTTTTCAAACTTAAAACTATAAAACAATCATTGCTGTTCAGAGATCCACTTGTTCCGATTGATAAAAAGTAGCATGTCAACATGTTTAAACTGAAGCGAACTTCTTTTTTCGCTTACACCGATTTCAGCCTTACTGAACATACGTTCGCTTTCTGTCGAAGTTGCTGGAACGCAGAAATATTTTTTGCAGCAATGCTGAAATGATTTATCTGATGAGATCTGTAATAATAAAATTTAATTAATACACATATTTAAACGCTGGAATTGACAAGTAAAATACAACCTTCCAATAATCTAAAGGGTTGGAGTTTGATTCCAAATTGTCTAGATTAAAATATTGACGAATTGACAATATGGAATCCACTGTATTAGTTTTATGTTTCAAACTTTTGTTTTTTTCCAAAAATTGAAAAAGGGATGTCTGCGATGTGGAGGTTGATGTTGGCAGGCGTGGTTCGTCGCAAGGGCGAGACTTCTGTGCGTTGAAAAAAGAAAGCTCGTTTTCCAAGAGTTTTTGAGCCTCAGTGATGTTAAATGGTGAGTAAAACGCTTCTTTTTTAAACCGAGGATCTAGCAAAGTTGCCACTCGAGGAACATTGCGAATTTCATATTGCAGTAGTCTGGACGATATGCCCTCCAATAAGCAATTACAGCTTTCGCGACCTTCAACTGTTTTTAGGTCATTTTTTAACAATTGCAAATTATGCAGAAGTCCGCAAGTTATAGGAATTATTAATGATACCGTGACCAACGTTCGCGAAGAAGTTTGCAATGTTGCACATTCAAAAGGTTGCAATAAAATTTTTATGTCTTTTAAAATTAAAATTTCGTCAGCCGAAAACGGGGCAAGTCCCTTTGGGGTTGAAAGAAGAACACTGCTTATAGCATCATTTGTTTTAAGAATTCTTTCAATCATATGAAATGCGCTATTCCATCTTGTAGGACATTCTTGCTTTAAACTGTATGGCTTCTCTGTATTTTGAGCTTCTTTAAACTTGGCGTAAGGTACTGTGCTTTTCTTAAAAAATCCCACAATACTTTTGCATTTCCCCATAATAACTTTTATTTTCTCTTGATTCAGGCATTGTTGAACTATTAAATTAATAACATGCGCAAAGCATGGCACATGTCTTTTTTGCAATATCTCACATGCTTTTATCATTGTTCTTGCGCTATCGGTAACAATGGCTGCAACTTTGTCCATAACTTCCCATTCAATTAGCACTGCACATAGAGAGTTCGCAATGTTTTCTGCAGAATGATTTTTCTCATTCTGTAACTTACTAGTCGAAAGTACTGCTGTGCGAAGTTTAAATTCTGGATCTATAAAATGGCAAGTTACGGTCAAATAAGCCTCGTTGGCTCGAGATGTCCAACAGTCGGTTGTCACAGCGCAATATTCCACTTATTGCAAAATGCTTTTCAGTTTCATTCTCATGTTCATGAATAAATTATTATAACATGTTGAAAGCAATGTTGATCGTGAAGGCAATTCGTATCGGGGATCCAAAGCATTTACAAATTGCTTAAATCCCTCGTTTTCTACAATGTAAAATGGACGTAAATCGGAGCAAATGAAATTTAACAATGCGCTGTCCAAATCTCTCTTCCGTTTCGATGAGGCTTCATATTTTTTATCCAAATAAGCCGCCATATGTCCTGAAGCCTTTGGCAACTCACTCACCGTTAACGTTGGGTGTACCCGCTTTAAATGTCCCGCCATGTTGGTGGTGTTTCCGCTGGTTTGATAAATTTTACCACATTTTAAACATTTGGCAGTCTTGCCATCCGAGGACTTATTAAAAAAATTCCACACATTGGACTGACCATATCGCGCCTTTTTGGCTTGCGGCTCTTCCTCTTGCTCTTTTTCTTCAATGGTTGCCGCACTACAACCTACATACAAATGAGACAAAACACAGAGGTTAACTTGTAAAGAAGGCTTCAGTTAATATATATATGTACATACCTTGCCCATTTGAAGCTCTAAGATATTTATCCATTATAACCACTGCCTGCCAACACCAATAACTCCAAAAATAACGCTCTAGCTTTTACTGCGTTTTTTTCTCAGTGATGGAAAAACTGGCAAAAACATCGAACATCGGAGAAAAAACATCGATGTTTTTTACGAAAGGAGAAACATCGATGTATCGATACTACATCGATGTTTCGCACAGCTCTACTGCCCTTGCGAAGGGCCCACTTGAAAAAAAAAATAAAAATTTGTCCGCTGTGATACCATACAGGAGGAGAGCAGGGGAACAGGAAAGGGAGAGGAACTAGACAGAATCTAGGGTTTGGATCAGAGGATTCGGGGATGACGACCAACGAGTGATGATTTACGCTAGCCCAGTTAACGCGAGGCCCATCTTTCCAGTAGCAGACCACAGGTTCTTAAGGAAACCTCCAATCCTCTCATATTGCGATGAAGCCGTCTCAAGGGTTCCCTGTCTGACCAACTCATCGGCCCGGCAGTTTCCCTCTATGTTAAAGGGGAATCGCACAAATTATTTCTCAGGAAAGCGGAGAAAAGATGGAGCTCCATTTCTTCATGTGCTATTTCGAAAACCCATTGACCCCAGGTCAATAGGGCAGAAAGAGGACTTAGAAAATCCTGGGCACTCCACGCTATTTTGGTTTATAAGATCGGCTTACTAAGTTTTATTCTTCTTCTTAACTGGCAACTACATACTTTGCTGGAGCGTTATTGTCCATTCGCTCAACGGGGCCTAGCCAGCGGAGGCGCTGAATTCTAATGCGCTTTATTACTTTGATATCGGTGTTCAGCTCGAGGCTTAGAACCCCACTGATAAATCCCAATTGACGAGGGTTTCAGCCTTTCGCAAAGTTTCCCTTGTTTGCGATAGTGAGAAGGTAATTGGCGCAGTTCGTGGGGTCACCTTTCTTGTGGATTGGATAGAGCATGCTGAGATGCCAGTTGATGGGCATCAGCCGATCATATTTTGCCTATGAGTATTTGTATGCTTTTCGATAGTTCACCCGCTCCGGCCTTGAATACCTCTGCCGGCAGGCCATCTGCACTCAAGACCTCGTTATAGTCAGGCAGTGGAACGTCGACACTGTCATTTCTTTGTTTGGGGTTATTTGAAAATATTAGTCGGTGGTAATCCTGTAAGCGGCTTTGGTAGTCTAGCGTAAGCGCTCTAGCCTGCCATCCCAGATGTTGTGGGTTCGAGTCAAAAAAAAAAAAAAAATTCTTCATTTCCATTCCTCAACGCGAAAAACTTTCCTTTCCATTCGTACTCCCGCACAATAGTCTGCGCCTTATTTCTACTGTGGCTGCTACGAGTAAAACAAGCAAAAAAACAAACTCGTAGCTGTATTTATCGGCAACTGGACGGTCGGCACACAAGCGGTATAGCTAGGTTCACCATTTAATCCTCATTACAGAAGCTGTGGGGACCTTTCAGAGGAGAAGGCTGTTGAGCACTTTCTCTGTAAATGTCCGTGTTTAGCAGCTAGACGATTAAGATCACTGGGTGCTCCTTTGTTCAACAGCCTGTGGCAGTGCGCCAGCCTAAATCCCATCAATCTTCTCCATTGCATCAACAGCTCTGGTTGGCTGTAGATATCTGCATGTTTGAGGTCTCATACGGGTATCAAAACGGCGCCTTAGTGCTATTTGGGGAGTGCCAGAGTGGTACATCAACCATTTCACCTAACTACCTACATATGCCATATCTAAACGAGGTGGGTACCAAATCGTGCACCAATTTTTGAGAGAGTTTCAAATTTCATTTACCTGCCCATTTTTTTCAAAATTTTGCTTGGGCCGTATTGAGTTCATTATCTGTACAAGATTTTAGTAATTTTGCTTCATTCATAACACAGATAACACAATTTTTTTCATTAGTAAACAACCGTTATATGGAATGTGTGTATGGCTGCTAACCGATTTCGTCCATTTCCAATGCAAACCAACCTTGCCCAAAGTTTCATTGAAATATATACGAGTACATACATCAATTTTTGTTCGAGGTCTCATACTCCCGACCCTCCTTGACGTTCTGGGCCTTTTGGTAAATATGTGCATATACGAGTATGCCTATATCTGGCTCGATTTCTTTGATCTGTCACATACATACAACTGTGAACAAATTCATAATAGCCAAATGCAAAAGTGTGTGCGGGTATAAAAATGAATTTAATAATAATTTTTTACCTCGGTAACGTTCGTGCTCTAATTCCACACGGAAGGCTATGGCACACGGCGTAGCAAAAATAAACGCTACTAGCCAAATACCAACAAGTATTAATTTGGACATAAGCTTTGTAGGACGAGTTCTGAAAAATAAGAATATTAAATTTTGAAAGGAAAAGTGGTCGTTTAATTTGTACTTAGAATATTCGCCCACACAAAGTAAGGACGTTAAATTTTTCCATTGCTCGTCAATGGTTTGCGAAAACACTTAAACAATCAAAGCTTAAATTTACATAGAGAAAGTTTTAATAAATACTCTAAAAAAAAATAATAGGTCATTGTATATTAAATTAATCTTAATATTAAGATGAAAAATTGGCTTCCACAACATCACAAAGCACTAAAAATAAAGATTGTTGAAGCCAAAGACGAATGGATGTTCATTTACTTTATCCATTTTATCTTTTTTCCTTTGATTGTAAATTTAAGCATTATTATTTTATATCTATGTATACTAGGTTGTTCAATAAGTTTTGCGGTTCCATAAAAAAAAACGCAAATTTGCGGTTTGAAATGCATAGAAGAGCCCCTCGATAAAGCATAAAACCCAAACTTTTCACTAAAATCCTCGTAAAAGAAATAAATAAAACTGTCTTCAAGGACAAACAACATTTCACACCATATTTATCATCAGACAAACCGCTCGAAAAGCGATTGATCAAATTATTTTGCCAGATGTGTTGAATTAACTTAGAAAGTGGAAAATTTACAAGCGAAGATGAAGCCCGAAATAAACAAGTCTGAGCTAAAATAGAAACGACAGGAGCTTTGTTCTGATAACTTCGAATTTATTTATTCAAAATAATCCCCTCTGGCTTCGGTACACTGTTTTGCGCGATCTACCATAAAAGCTTTCCGAAACAGTGCTCAGGTTTTCGATCGGAATGTCCTTCAGGATGTCGGTGGAAGCCTTTTGAATGGCCTCTATGGACGCAAAACGTTTTCCTTTCATGATCAAATTCAATTTTCTGAATAGGTAGAAGGCACAGGGAGCCCTCTCAGGTGAATGCGATGAGTGATTGATGGTTAAAATAAGATTTCTTGTCAAAAAATCAGTTACAAGAGTGGATCGATGGGATGTTGCATTATCATGCAATAAGCGCCTGCTTCCCCCTTTGCGGTATTCAGGCCGAATTCGACGAATGCGATGCGAGCAAACACTTCAAAACGCCCAGATAAAAAATTGTATTGACGGTTTGGCTCGAACTCCTTGTGGACAATTCCCTTGGAACTGTAAAAACAAAGGAACATCGACTTGATTTTTGATTTCCCCAAACACGATTTTTTGGGTGGTGGCTCGTCTGGGGCCTTTCATTCGGCACTTTGACGCTTAATTTCTGGTTCACGTTGGAAACACTACATTTCATCACCAGTTACAATGTTGTAAAAGAAGTTCTCGTCTTTTCTCGCCTCTTTAGGTCTGAGGTCTTTCAAATGTTAAATTCTAAGCAATTTTTGGTCCTCAGTTAACTTGTGCGGAATGAAACGTGCACAGACCTTTCGTAAGCCCAAATGATCTATTAAAATGCGATAAATCGATGTTTTGAAGATATTCAACTCCGGTTCCATGAATTTCATTCATGATTTCGGTTATTTTGTGATAAATTTGCAAACCATTTCAATGGAGTTTTCCGTTATTACTGATTTTGGGCGGCCCGTATGTTCATTGCCATTTATGTCCTCACAACCATCTCTGAAAGGTGTAAACCGCTTCGAACTCTAGCACGAGATAGACAATCGTCGCTGTAAACTTTTTTCATCAATTCAAATGTTTGAGTAAAGGTTTTACCAATTTTAAAATAAAATTTGATATTAGCTTTTTGTTCGAAACTTATTTTTGTACCGATGACCCAAACATACGGACACTGTAGACGCAATAACTTCGCTTCCACTGAACCGAATGTCACCAAGCTTTCACTGGAAGTCAGCTAGGAAAGTGGCTTCCAACGCACTAACTCACTTACAAGATGGCGCCATCAAAAACATTTTTATAACGCCAGTCTTGTTTATTATAGACTTCACCTTGCATTAACTGCTTCAAGTAACTGATGAAATTCACCAGGTTTGTGATTCATAAACCCGTAATATCCGCAGGTGTAGCAAACAAGTGGGAGCCCAGAAAAGACTCAGATTATTTTCTTCTCATCCTCCAGACAGCTGCTGCAGCAAGGGCTTAAAGCAATCTCAAGTTCCACCGCATGTACATCTCACGGACAGTACCCGGTAATGGTGCCTACCAAATGCGAGAGCTGCGGCTTTGGTAGCCTTAGGAGTTTTTTCGAGCTGCCCCGATTCAACCGCGGCCAAAACGTTCTCGCGATTTTGCACGTTTGCGCACTAGCCCAACGCTGGCTGCAAAGCAAATTTTTTGTGCTAATTTCGTGTGGTTGTGGAGGTAATTGTCAGCAAATCAATCGAATTCACCGCAATAAGTTTTTGACCGTCCATACTTGCTTCCCTTTGAGTTTTTGCTTAACTATTGGCCAAACGTTTTCAATAGGGTTGGCATCGGGCGACTGTGAAGGCCAGTCAAACATTTCAATCCCACTTTGCTGTTTCCGCTCTACACAACTTCGGCTTCGATGCTTGGTATTTTTGTGCAATCCAAGGTTGGCTAGTTCTTCCAAATATCTTCGCAGTTGCGCAGTGATGCTTTTTGGTAAATTTAATTCATTAAAACTGCATTTAAATTGCCGATAACCACAAATGGCTAAATTATTTTTCAGAGAAGCACGCAAAACATGAAACTTAACTGGATGTTTAACTGTTCGTTGAAGTTGTCGCTTATCAATGAGGACCAGCTCTGACGTATGCAACTATTCTACCAAAAGCGAATATCCTTTCCGTTCTGAATTTGCACTAACCCGCGCAAATCTGATTTAAATGTATGATAATGATAGCAGCGATTTTTTCAATGTGATCCAGAATTTGAGATCTTCTACGCGTAAGCGTCCAGGAATCGTGTCTTTGGGTGCATTAACACCACTTTTCCATAAAAGTGCAGCGGCTTCCCCCAATGATAAGTTCGGCTTTGTCAGAAAAAAATCAATGATCTTCTGATCTTGCTTTGGACAGGTATTGTTTTGGCTTGATCCGGGGTCGACTTCAACGTTTTTAACTTCGATATACGTACCATTGCGCCCACTTATTTATGAAGGTCTTCGACTTCTTCAAATATTTTGAAATATTTGTACCTACAGGTATGAACACACCCTCATAGGAACACTGCTTCAATTCGTTTTTCAGAATCGTTTTCTAAAAATCACTTACGCTCTCTAAATTTCTCAGAAAACTAACAAATTGCCCAATGCGTATTGCAAAAAGATTGAATTTTGCAGGTCACGATTCCCTTCTTGTGCACAACTGCGCGAGGCTATAAGAAATGTAGAGACTGAAATTTCGAAGTACGAGGAAAGCATGGAAAGCAAAACACTCGCAATCCAATCGCTTAAGTGATTTGACCGCTTTTTATGCTCCATTACTTTATACAGTTCACTAAGTTTAAATTTGAATTTCATAAATGCGTTTGCTAATAAAAATGAATTTACTTCGCAGAGCAACTCTGCCAAACATTAAAGTACATATATACTAAAAATTTAAATCCACCAACAACTTAAACATAACTTCTCCATGCATTTGCGCCTTTCCACTAACGCATTCACAATTCTCTTATTGCTCTCGTCACTGGCTATGATTTTTCGAAGAGTGTAGATTTACCAAATGATTGTACATAAATTGCCAATCCGGCGACGTTTTGTTGTAATTCCCCAAAAAAGGCAAACAAATTAACAACGGAGCGCGCAACTCAGAGCAATCTGCTTTAATTTGGTAAGTAAAATATTATTATTGTATAATCTGCGCTTCACTCAAAAGTACACCCAAGCAAGTAACGGTGATTGCTTAAAAGTGAATTCTCTTCACAACTGTCTGGATGTCTAGGCTACACAAACAATTTGTCGCTTGTTGTACAGCTGATACGCATTTTTAATTGGCTTCAGAGCATTGCCTTGTAGCCATGGTGTGACGTGGTGTGCGTGTAATGCATAGCTTTATATCGTAAGTTAATCCTTATCTACTTTGATGAGCAACGAATCTGTCTGAATTTTGTATTTCTCTTGTACCATTTACCCGCGCATTTTTAAAGCTAACAGTAGTCAATGGAGACTCCACATTGCCGAAAATACTTGGCGCGAAATTTACTTTTGTTTTTAACCCTTCTGTTACATTCAAAAAAACTTACACATGTGATATTCGGGTCACGAAATGACCTTACCTGTGTTTTACTTAGATATCAGTATAAAAGTTTATAATTTTAATAGAAGTTTTTAAAATGCATTAGTTTTATTAATTATTAAGCTGTAATATATACATATTTAAATACATTAGATACATTTTTTTTAATTTGAATGCTCCAAACAATAAGTTTTGAAACCGTAACGGTTGAACGATGTTGTGGACGCACAGGTTTTTTGCAAACCGTGCAGCTTTCGTACGTTTTGCGATGAATTGAGCTACGACAAACTGCACAGGTGGCTCGCTGACTAGGTTTTCTTTTTTTCGGAACAGTTTCTGCCGAAGTGCTTGGTTGCTCTGCGTCCGCTCTCATATTGCGTACAGTATCTGCTGACGGTTGAGTTCTTGCTAGCGTTTTTCTGCGATCAATTTCCCCATGAACAAGGACTAAGCCAAGATTTTCGAGGAAAAGTCTACGTTTATATGTTTTTGCAGCATTCCACGAAGGATTAATTTCTGTCCATAATACAAAGGCGTTCAACGCTGAGATATCTACGATGTTTGCAAAAATTGCTACAGGCCAACGATTAGTTTGCCTCTTGTATGTATATGTTTCTACAAGTTGATCAATAGTATCCACTCCAGATTTTGTAGAGTTGTACAAATTGATGATATCTGGCAACTTTTTTGGATGGTTTTCCATAACGCTTTTATCATGGTGCAAGGTACTTAAAACAGTCACCATCTTATACTTTTTGGGTATGTATTGCACAAAGGTAACTGATCCATTAAAGAAATGTCGACTGCTTAGCACTGGTAGACTCCTTAACTCTCTTAACTAAAAAAGTTGTCGGTTGTAATATTCCGCCCTTCATACCCACTAACGAGATCCAACACAACTGCTGACTCCTTCCCTAAATACATTTGGAAATTAAGGCAAAATTTTGTACGCACATCCGAAGCTACCCATGCTTTCATTCCATATTTGCTTGGTTTACTTAACATGTAAACTAAAAAGGGGCATCTGCCCCTAAAAGGAATTAAACGCTCGTTTACTGCAATATTTTCGTATGGAATAAAAAGTTTTGTCGTTCATTCCTTGAGCCCTTCGATTGTCTCTGTTATCGAACCTCAAAACACGATTAATTTCAAGAAACATGCCAAGTGACATTGTTGCACGGAATGGTCAGCCGTGTACATCATCCCAGAGGCTTCGCATACTTTCTCCGTGTGAACGATATACTCCTGTAAAAAAATACATTTATCTGCTAAAATTAAAATACCCAAATATGCATCGAGTTCTATCTCATCTATTTTTTTATATCCAGCTCCAATTTTTTTTCGCCCTCTATATTGCTGAATTGTATTATAATTTGCTTTAGTTGGTACGTAAAGCATTGATCGAATGATTCCTTGATAGTAGAAATACGATGTACTGCATATGCAGTAACTCCCTGTCTTCCCTGGTTCCATTGACCACTCAATAGCCCTATCATTGCAATAATACATAGGAACACTGCTTTCATTTTCCAATGCAGGTACTATATCTTCACCGTTATCAGAATCTAAATATTCGTCAGAAGATCCTTCTGATTCAAATGGTTCCACTATATAATCTTCATCCCCATCTTCACTACACTCATCAAAATCCTCATCATTGTCAATAATATGCTCTATTTGGCTTTGAGTCAGACGATTTGGCCTCTAAACCAAATTTTCATAAATAAACACACCAATAATAATTAAATATTATAATAAAAATACTTACAGAAGTTTGGATTCTTTCCATTTTTATAAGAATTTAACAAATACAAGCTTTTGCAGCAAAAACCTAACCACGAAAGAGGCGCGAAATATACACTTTATATGTAAAACAGCTGAGGGTCACCGAATGACCCGAAGGTGCGCGCACGTAAGTTTTGAAATTACCACCTGTTTATTAAATCAAAATCATTTTTTTTATGCTTTTTCTATTGGTTTTATGTCAATACACAAAGTCATGAAAGGAAATTGTGAAATGTTGTTAATATTAGCAGATATGATGAAATTCAACAAAAAAGGTCATGAAATGACCGGAATGTAACAGAAGGGTTAAAGATATAGTAGTTCTGCTCTTATTAAGTTTAAGCAGCGTAGAACAGTTTAAATTTTGTAACCTTTTACATTTTGTCAATTTAAAAACTTTTACTTTTAATTTAGCAATGGGAATAAATCAAAACTTCATAATTAGGTACGTCGCAAGGTGACATATGTATGTATGTCATACGAGTATGTAATATGTCACATATAAAATTTTAAAAATTGTTAGGCGTGTGAGCATCACTGTGAGTTGTAAGCCATATATTTACAATAACAAATATTACAAATTTATGATGGAAAGAATAATGAGATGGCGCCTATCGTGGTACCGTTATTATTAGTGACGTCATATTAGCACCATTAGCACCAGCTTACAATTTTTATAACTTGATTTAGCATTTTTTTTGTTATTTAGTCTCGGAGTTTTAGTTCTTTCTGCATTACATTTTTACAGCCTGTTCTAATGTAATGTTTATAATTTTGTAAAATATACATTTTTTTAAATTTAGTTCAGTAGTTCACTCAGTTTGATTTAGCTTTGTTTTTTTAACATTTGGTCACATTG
>JAYXIM010032171.1:0-26109 GCA_037575425.1 Anastrepha fraterculus
TGGATTCATTGATGAACTTTAAGAGATCCAGAGGAGGATGTGTATGAACTTTATGTATGCTCAAGATAGCGCACCCCAACAGCCTAATTCTGCTTCTAGAGAATGCCGGACAGCTACAAAGAAAATGCTCTGCAGCGTCCTCATTTTCATGACAAGACAGGCATATTCGATCGTCAATGATTCCCTATGGTAGCCATATGCTGACCACAGGCGTTGTGCATTAGGATTACACCTACCAGTACTCTCAGGTTGTTTCTACTGCTATCATACTCTCAGGTCCTTGCTAATTTCCTGTTTGGTTCTTGCATAAAACACTTAGTTCCTCTGTAGAAACCCAACTCAGACCAACGCCTTCTATGGGTTGAGCTCATGAAGTCATCAATTCATAGTTGAACCGATGCAGAATTGACCCGTAGGAAAGATTTAGCGCCCAATGGTTTGCTTGCAGCGCCTTCATTAACCAGTTTATCAGCAAACTCGTTCCCTATAATGCCGCCGGGTTCAGGCACCCAAATATGTCTGACGTCGTTGTGTTTTGCAAAACATGTTCGGTTTTGTCTTACATTCACTGACCAATTGCGAAGAGCAGCGTGGGTTTGCAAGGGCTCTCAGTGCAGCTTGACTGTCACTACAACAGTATTGGAACGACTACCCCGCCACTTTTTCTCAGTAAGCCAGTATGCTACATTTAACATGGCATAGACTCCTGTTAAGTATACCGTAGCCATCTGTCCTGTAGCGTAGGAGTATTTAATGTCTTCGTCTATCGCTGCCAAAGGAATTCTTCACAAAGTAGTAGTTCCTTGAACTTCCCTTTATTTGCATATTTCCATTTACTGTTCCACTTTATATTCGAGTTGTGAAATTGAGTCATTATTTTGTTTACTGGAAAACTTCCAAATAATTTAAATATTACATTATTTTCGTTTTTTACAATAAAATACTCAATTGAATGCTTTTTATTTGCTTTTGCCTGCTAAAAATTGATTGAGCAGGTCTCAAGTTACAAAGGATTGAAGACTGAACCAACAGGTGCATCAGTTTATTTTTGGTTCACTGTATATCTGAGTAGTTTTTGTTTTGTTGGTACATACATACATAAGTACATTTCACCACAACGACAATGAGCTCTGTGCCATTCAACACTTTCCTAGAAACACATAATAAATTTGTATGTAAATTGAATCACCTGAAATGGTATACAAAATAGTCCGATGACGACATCAGCAAATGCCAAATTGGCAATATACATATTTGTAACGGTACGCATGTTACGCGTCGTCACCACCACCCAGATAACCAGCGTATTTCCAATAACTGCAAAGAAGCTTATAACGCCGTAGAAAATGGAGAGTATAACTATGATTTCTGTGGACGCCGTATAGAGTTGCTCTATATTTGAACGAAAAAATGAAGAGAGAAATGAGAGAGTTCCAAATTTGTATTTGTATTTCTCAGTTTAATTAACTAAATTAACAGTGAATAAGCTTTGTATTGTTAAAAATTGCATTCATGCTTTTTTTTGTTTTTGTATGTACATACATACATGCACACATAAATGTACATATATGTAGTTATTTATCTTACCGAATTCTTCTTCTTTTAGAATTTTATCTGCTGGTACTGCAACCACTGGAAACTCATCCATCATGAGATTTTACTGGGTACGAAAAGTTCGATTTTAATCCCTTCATCAGAAAAATTGCATGTTTGTATTTATGTTGTAGTTGCGCATGCAGCAGGCGATATTGTTTTTTCAAATTATTTGGCATAGAAGCTGAGGAAGAATGTAATGAAATTTTTGTACATTGAAAATATGCTTTCGAAGTTATTAAGGATTGAAATGAAATTCGTAAACATTTAATTTGATTAGTATGAAATGTTTCTGATAAACTAAAATATTTGTAGATAAATAAACTGTGAAAATTTTGGGAAAGGAAGAAGTTAAATGCTGTGCGATTTGGAGCAAATATTTCATTATCAAATTATTAAGTTTTAGGAATATTTAAAAATTTCATAAAATCATAAAATGTATTTTATTTACAATAGGATTTAGTACTAATAGTCTTAAACATAATTCTTACCCATTAAAAAAAAAAAAAAAATAAAATAAAAAACAAAAACAACAACATGTAGACGAGTGGAATATTATTACGTGCGCAACTAAGTCGCCGCTGTTTGTCAATAGATGCCGCCAGCAGTGTGTGCTAGTCGATCCTAACATAACCTGAACGCCATAAATCAAGCTTGGACATATGGTAAACAAACTGTTTCGACACATTAGTGACTTTGTTTTGGCAGTGTATACTTGTGGTTTTGTGAAAATGTCTGATTTTGTGCCGAATAATCGTCAAATGCGGTAAGTGTTGATTTTCCTCTATCAATCGAAAAAAAAACGGCGGCTGAAGCGCATCGAGAGCTACAAAAAGTTTATGGAGGTGCTGCTTTAAGTGAAACAACGTGCCGAAATTGGTTCTGCCGCTTCAAAGACGGTGATTTTAATGTTGACGACCGTTCGCGTGAAGGAAGGCCAAAAACCTTCGAAAACGCTGAATAGGAGGCATTGCTCAATGAGGATCCGTGCCAAACGCAAGAAGAGCTTGCTTCAGTATTAGGAGTTACCCGCCAATCCATTTTCAAGTGATTGTATGCTTTGGGAATGATTCAGAAACAGGCACTTTGGATTTCTTATGAGTTAAAACCAAGGGATGTTGAACGTCGTTTTTTCGACTGTGAACAACTGCACCAGCGGCAAAAAAGGAAGAATTTTCTTCATCGCATCGTGACGAGTGATGAAAAATGGATTTATTACAGCTATCCAAAGAAAAGAAAGTCATGGGGACTGCCCGGTCATTCTGCGTCGTCGCCTCGGCCGAATATTCACGCTGCGAAGGTTATGTTATGTATTTGGTGGGACCAAGTTGGTGTTATTTATTATTTATATATATATATAATTGGCGCATACACCCTTTTTGGATGTTTGGCTGAGCTCCTCCTCCTATTTGTGGTGTGCGTCTTGACGTTGTTCCACAAATGGAGGGACCCCTACAGTTTCAAGCCTACTCCGAATGGCAGATATTTTTATGAGGAACTTTTTCATGGCAGGAATACACTCGGAGGTAGGTTTGCCATTGCCTGCCGAGGGGCGACCGCTATTAGAAAAATGTTTTTATTAATTTTGGTTTCACCGAGATTCGAACCAACGTTCTCTCTGTGAATTCTGAATGGTAATCCCGCACAAACCCATTCGGCTACGGCGCCTGTTAAAACCAAGCGAAACCATCGACTTCAATTGATGCGTTTGAGCCGAGCACTGCGCGAGAAACGGCCGCAATACGCGGAGAGACATGAAAAAGTGATTCTACAGCATGACAACGCTCGGCCTCACGTTGCCAAACCCGTTAACACCTACCTGGAAACACTGAAATGGGAAATCCTACCCCTCCCGCCATATGCTCCACTCCTATTGTTCGCCTGTTAGTACTCCGCAATTCGAACATAAAAACAAAAGTGGGCAAACAACATTCCCTATAACGAATAGTGGGCAAAATAACGAAGAGTAATATCGAATTCAAACGAAAGCAATTTTTCTATCGTTGTGTGAAACAGAGTACAGCACCATCTCTAACAGCGCCACCAACAACAACATGTACTTCAATCAACAATAACGCTATCAACAATAACTTCGCTATGAATAACACAAAGCACTCCTAATATTATTGACAAAATATTGAAGCTATGTGAAGCACCCTCATATTTATGGCAGAGATATTCATTTGTGCTGCATTTGGCTTTCAAATTTTAATTTGAACATTTTGTAAGTTGAAACATAAAAAATATCTAGCTATTAGCTTTTTCTGCGATTGTTTTGGCAAAGTGAAATGATACCAACAACAAAAAGTGCGGAAATTTTAACCTGAGCATTCACAAGTGGTGATAAAACTATTTTTTGAAGAAGTGCTAAGTGCTTGAAGAAAAATTTATTTTATTGTAAACCAATTCTAATTCAATAACGCATTGATAATTTCAATGGTAAATCAACTTTTTATGGTATTTTATTTTTCATTGTCGTAATGAACATTTTTCGCCTAAATAATACCATAAAAATAGTCTAATGATTTCTTTTATTATTATTGCATTAGTATACCAAATAGATTACTAACTAATATATTTTTTTTGGGGGTTGGAAGAAGTGTATCTTTCTAAAATGGGACTATGTTGAAAAATAAACAACAAAAAAAACAATTGGGGTCTTGATACGTAACACGAGTTACGTATAAAGGGTGGCTAAGTTTCAAGGGCCGGTGTTGATTTTAAATCAAATACAATTTTTCTAGGAAATTTTTGTCATTTCCTGTTATTATGATAATACTGGTATGGCTCAATTACGTATGAAACAAAACATCGGTCAAGTGGGCGCCGCGGCCTCGGCGGCACACCTCCATTCGATGGTCCAAATTTTCGATAACGCTAAGGCATAATTGAGGTTCTATGCCGTTAATGTGCCGAATTATCTCAACCTTTAGCTCTTGAATTGTTGCTTGCTTATCGACGTGCACCTTTTCTTTCAAATAACCCCAAAGAAAGAAGTCCGACGGTGTCAAATCACATGATCTTGGCGGCCAATGGACATCGCCGCGACGTGAGATTATTCGGCCATCAAATTTTTCGCGCAAAAGAGCCATTGTTTCGTTAGCTGTGTGACAAGTGGCACCGTCCTGTTGAAACCACATATCGTCCACATCCATATCTTCCAATTCGGGCCATAAAAAGTACTTTATCATATCACGATAGCAAACACTATTCACAATAATTGCCTGACCGGCCTCATTTTGGAAAAACTACGGCCGAATGATGCCGCCGGTCCATAAACCGCACCAAACAGTCACTCTTTGTGGGTGCATTGGTTTTTCGGCAATCACTCTTGGATTATCATTCGCCCAAATGCGGCAATTCTGCTTATTGAAGAGTCCACCGACAAAGTGCTCATCACTGAAGATGATTTTCTTCACGAAGTGCGCGATATGCATTTTGATTTGAACGCCCGTTTTTATAATAAGCCTGAATAACTTTAACGCGTTGCTCGATTGTGTATCTTTCTATGGTTCAAATTGAGCTAGTCTGAAATTAAAAAATGTCAAATCAAATGCAGAAAAAGCTTGACGTTTAGATGTGGTTCACATTCAACATCGGCTCTTGAAATTTAGCCACCTTGTACTTTCTCATTTCTTTTTGTTTCACTTTAATAATATGTTACTGTTACAATATACTCTCACTCTCCCCAACTTCCCCATTACCAACCTCCCACACTCATACACCACATTCTCTCACACTTCCACACTTTCCCACTCCCACTCCCAACAATTCCAAATTTTCTCTTTATTACTGCTCACTTAACTTAAGTATTATTGCAGATTTGATATTTGAATAAAACAGACCTGTTCTAAACGAATCATTACATATATAAATATAACTCACACACGTACTTATTAAACCCCCTCGTATGACAAAAAAAAAAAAAAAAGATATACCCAATAGGTGATGTAAGCCGCGTCCATGCATGCACGCCAATGATATATGCATTTTTTTATGTGCAATAATTTAAAAAACATTTTTGCTATGCCTCTTCTTTTAAAGCTATATTTTAGTCCAAATTCATGCACATACAATTATTTGGATGTGCAGCATTTTGAAGTCATGTGTATGCATACAAACTTTATGTACACGAGTAGGTGAGCCTTACGAGTATACTCGATTTCCGGTGCGGCTCTTTTAACGTAAGCATTTCTGTACGCACCGAAGAGGTTTGTTACTGGCAAACCAAGGTAGCGGATAAATGTGAGTATTTACCATTTGTGTATTTACATAATTTTGATACAAGAACAAATATAAAAATTGTATTTACTTTGGCTTCATTACAATTGTTCTACGAATGCGGGCAGATAAGCGTATTAAAAGACAATCATACAAACAAATAAAGTAATAATAGATTCGTTGCCGAGAAACGGACTCACTTGTAGATATGAAAAAAGCTTCATAAATGCCATATTCAAACGCTGTGGAGTATGATATTTTTTTAAATATTTTTTATTTATTAAATTATGGAAATGAAAACTGAAATAATAAAATAATTTTCATGCAAAAAAACTGTAGGAAAACGATTCGTAAACAAGTGCTGCCAATATGAAAATCCGCCCACCAATGGGCAAATGGCATAACGTCTTTCAGGCTGAAACGCACGCAATTTCAATCTGTGCGAGAATAAATCTTATAAGCCGTCACAAGGGTACATATGCAGCTTTGTATTCGGATAGTTAAGCTGCATTAAAAGCACTCGCTTCACATTCTGTGGAATTGAGGCGAATTGCAGGCATGGCTTAGCAACCTTAATCAACTTAGTGCAACCGGGCCGCTCTGGAATAAAAGACAACGAAATTGTGGACGAACTCGCAAGAGCGGAGTCGGCAGCAGACTTTCATGGTCCTGGGGTTTAATTCTCAGTCAGTGTAAAGGTTTATTTTTCATTTTCATAGACACTTTTCACCCTGTCCTTTCAATTATATTGCGATCCTCGTTTGTGCTACGATAAAAGTGTTCCGTTTCCACTGTAGCCATGAAACTTTTGCAAGTGCGCTATTCAAATTTGTTTTGAAGCCAGAGTAAATTTGTAGAAAATATGCCGTAAATAATTAGTTTGCTTGTTTTCGAGCAAAGCGATCGTGTTGAGGAAAGGTACGATAACAATTTGTAGTAAATTTAGTCTTATTTTGAAAAAATTGAATATTTATAGAAATTTGTTGATAGTGCCGAGACGCTCACTTCGCGATGGAGAAAATCGCTTTCAAATGAGGTTGATTTAGAGGACTTTAAGAAGGCGGCCTGCACAGATGCCAAATTTCCGTGTGGGAGCCTATACTTTTGAAACAGTGCAGCATTTTAAGTACCTAGGAGTTATGTTCGCATGTGGCGGTGTTTCAACTTCCGCCGTCAGGGATCGCATCAACGCCGCCAACAAAGCGTATTATGCCCACCTTAACTTGTTCAAGTCCCGACTTTTGTCTAAAGCTACAAAGTTCACTATGTACAATACCCTTATTCGACCAATCCTAACATATGGTTGTGAGGTATGGACTCTTAAGGTTGATGATTGTGCTCAGGTTGCTCGCATGGAAAGAAATATTTTAAGAAAGATCTTTAGCCCAATAAGAATGGATGATGGTGCCTATAGAATCCGATTGAACTCTGAACTGAGCGATCTAACTTAGAACGAGACAGCTGTGCATTTTGTTAAAGCGCAGCGCATAAGATGGCTAGGTCATGTGATCCGTATGCCTGTTGACTGTACCGTGAAGAAAGCCTTGACAGGAAAGCGTATGGGCGTGAAAGCCAAAGGCAGACCGAGGAACCGTTGGATAGACGCAGTGGACCACGATCTTAAGAAGCTGGGAATACGTAACTACGAAGCAACAGCTCAAGATAGAGCGCTTTGGAGGAGCATTTTGAAGGAAGCTTTGACGCACCCCGCGTTGTAACGCTATGAAAGAAGAAGAAGGAGCCTCAAGTAAACGTTATAGCTACGCCACTATACTCGCACTTGCACGCTTGCCACGGACCTCCTTCGCCATTTTTTCACACACAAATTTTCACTTCAAATTTGTATGAGGTCTTCGACAGGCCATGCTTCCAATTCTAAACACAAACTGTAATCCAATGGAAAGATCACACGAATGCTGAGCAGACTAATGGCGAACATCGGTGGACCAACCCGTAAAGAAGTTGATCATGGCCACCACAAACGCAATACTCCTGGACGGCAGCGAAATATGGGCGATGCACTAAACTGCAAAACCCAGCACAAAGCACTGGAGGCTGTACAACGAACAGCGGCACTCAGAGTTGCTTCAGCTTACCGCACTATCTTTGGCGCTGCAGTCTTTGTGAACAACGTCGAGATCCAAGAAGATCTCCAAGAAGAGACACCTTATCACTAGCGTCGCGGAATGGAGATGTCAAACCATGATGCGGGGGCAAAGCCGATAGGACATTGAACCCAGTGGCAGATGGACGACGAAACTTTTTCCATCAGTAGTCAAATGAGTTCAAAGGAACTTCGGGGAAGTAGGGCTAATTCATGACTCAGTTGCTCTCGGGCCACAGATACTTCCGGAAATATCTATCCCCTATGGGTAATGTAAGAGATGCCAGGTGCATATACCTCGAAGCACCAAACGATGACGCTGAACATAATTTCTTTAATTGAGACAGATGGCACTTGGAAAGAGATGCTCTAAGGGAGCGGATTGGCGACATCGCGCCAGCCAATGTGATCGGCAAGATGCTTGAACGCGAGGGTAATTGGAATGCGATTAAAAGATACGTTGGAGATGTATTACGTAGAAAAAAGATAGACCTCGATGCAGTACAACAAAGCGTAGCCACACAGGCTGAGACATAAGAAGACGAGTCTATAGCATGAAGCTGGCTACAAGCATGTTGGACCCAGACGTAGGTAAATATGTAGAACTGGTCACTTTTATGGACGTCATTTTGGGCCCTTCCGAAGTAATGCTGAATGTAGTGCCGGGAAGGGAGTCTTTCCAGAAGAGGAGAAGGATTGGTTTAATGGCCACACCACACGACGCAGGAGACGACGGTCGCGAAGGCATTTTGAACGTTACCTCACCCACCAAAAAAAAAAAAAAAAAAAAAAAAAAAAACATGTTTGAGATTTCGTTAATCTGCTGTAAAGTCTTGCTGAAAACAAGCGAAGTCTTTCTTAGACCTGCACATTCACATAAATAATGGAAAATACTTTCTTTCACCCCCTCCGCCTGAAAGTTGCTGCATATGGGGTTGAAATGAAGGTGGAGTTTGCTTGCATGTTCCCCTACCTTCCAGTGACCTGTAAGAGTTGCACTGAAACGAGAGATGTTTGGGCGAGAGCATCCTAACAGGTGATTCGCGCTCGGGAAATTATACGATGGCCATGTATTTCTTGTTGTAGTAGATATACATAGTTAATTGATCCCACCTTCTTTCGGCTAAAGCATAGCAGTCCCAAGCAATGGATGTTTGTTTTTATTGTGTTGATTGGGTACTCTGTTATGTCTACTACCGAACCTTTTCTTGCTATCTCATTACCCTCTATATTTCTATGACCGGAAACCCATAACAGAGCTTTTTGAAACCAATGATCAAGCAATTCTAGTTCCATGCGGGCGCAGCTAGACTTCGAAAACACTTGTTCCATGTTTCGAACCTGGGTGGTACCGAATGGTAGTCACGCACCAACGCAGTCGACTAAGTAAAATACGAAATACGCGCAAAAAAGAAAACGTGCAAATTTTGTTTTTGTACTACTGCTATCACTTTCTACGGCACTTGCCTTGATTACCATCAAATATTCAACTGCTGGATACAAACACACATAAAATGAACCAAAATGGAGCAACTGTGAGTAAATACAAAATATAAAAGCAAAAAAAAACAAAAACTGTTTGCTATGCCGCTGCCAGCTTCGAAAATATTTAAGAAGCTTAAAGCCAGTCGGCATTTACAGACAAGGTAATTTTTCCGTCGTGAAGTGCTGTCGTAAAGGTGTCATGGTATGAGTATAAATACGTAAGTATTGCATTTCAGTAGCTATGCATTTCATTTCAGTCTAAATTTCCGCTCATCCAATCCACTATTTGAGTAAGCAACACTCACTGATATTCGTCGTATTGGTTTGGAATGAGTGTCAAGCTGTCGAGCGGTCGATAGATGCTAAAACAAACAATGATGCAAAAAGAAAGTTGATTATTTTGAGCCACCCTGTGCATTTCTGCTTTAATTCTTTAAGTGATTCTGAGATGAAAAATTTAGTTACCTTTACATTGCAAAAAAACACGCTTCACATATTTTTATGAACCCAAACAAGTACCTACTGATTGTATGCTAATTGACGCGATTTTTCCAAATGAAATGTGTTTACTAAAATCAATCAGCTTTGTGTGTACAATAAATTAGTATTGAATGCCAGCTAAATAAAAAGTAGTAAACCAGCAACATACTTTACGTACGTGCTTACTTACATACATATGTATAAACTATACAGAGCGAATTAAATTCGTTATTCGAAATTCGAAATTCCCATTAAATGGAGCAATGCACACACACGTACATGTATGTATGTACGCATGTCATTTAATATGGTATTTTCAAATACAGAAGGAGAAATAATAAAGTTAAAGATTAAATTTCTAAATAAACTTCTCTAGCTTATTGTTTTGTCCAGCTCGTTTTTTTTTTTCTTTCAGAAAGAGAAATAATAAAGTTAAGGATTAAATTTCCAACTAAACTACTCCAGCTTATTCTTTTGTCTACCTCGTTTTATTTTCCTATAAAAGATTAAATTTTAATCTATGTAATCCTTCATATACTTATTTAATTGCAAAATACATGTGCAAAACGTACATAATTTCCCAAAATGAAAGGGATAGCTGACAAAAGAAATAAGAACAAAGTCTGCATGCCAGTTATGAAATTGAAAACCAATGTGAAAGTTAGGGGAGAAGGCCAACAAGTACAGGCACGAGTACACGAACAAATTAGGAAAGCAAATCTCTTTGGTATCTGGATCACTTCGTTTCCGAAGCTCTGTCAAGGAGAAATCATATTTCGCTCCTCTCATTGGATTTTGCCAAGGCTTTTGATCGGATAGGTATACAGGTCGTTTTAAGGCAGCTCGACAAGTGGGAAGTTGGGCCAAGAATCTACAATTTTATTAAATCTTTCCTATCCTCTCGTAAGCTTAGTGTTCTTATTTCCAACGTCCGATCCCCTATGTTTCCCCTAGACAATGGTACCCCGCAAGGTTCACCCCTATCCGTTATCCACTTCACTATAGCTTTTGATGAACTTAGTACAATTTTTTCTCATTTCCCTAACATTTCCCACCAAATGTATGCTGGTGATGTGCTTCTATTTTCTAAAATTCCCAACCTAAATGTCGTAATGGCTACCTTCACAGACTACCTTCCTATCCCGCATTTCCTCATGGTCCCTTTCTTCAAGCGTTTCAATCTCTCCAAATAAAACTAAACTACTACATATTTGTAAGAAACAAAACTGTAATATACCTACGTTTACATTTAACAAGACAAATATTACTTGTACAGATAGTCATAAGTTTTTAAGTGTAGTATTAGATTTTAAGTATTCCTTTAAACATCACTGTAAATACGTTAGAGATAAACTATTTCTTAAGTGAGACATTGAGAAATATTTATCTTGCAAACGCTCGCTTATCAACTCTGAATTGCTGGTCAGCGTTACAAAGGCGCTCCTCTTATCCTCTATCAACTATGGCGTAGAAATATATGGCCAACATGCTAAAAATAACATCAAGCTCCTAGCGTCTCCTTACCATACTGCTGTCCGACGATCTTTACGTGCATTTCCTACTTAGCCAATAAAAAACATCTTGGCAGAATCAGGTGTACCATCACTAATCGACAATGTGGAGGACAATATAAGGAAACTTTATCCTAAGCTTGCTCTCACTTCTAATGCTTTCACTCGGCAGCTGTGCGTGCACGGACTCCTAAGATAGCTTCATCAATATCCAAAAGCGCCTCTTTTGCAAAAGACAATGGACTACCCTTAAGACTATTATCGACGAGACATGGCCATCGCCCGCCATGTGTGCTGAAAAAATCATCTTTTATAAACGACTTAAGTTACATGCAAAAATCTAATACGACATCGGCAGAGTATTGCGCACATTTTTTAGAAATTTCATCTCGCTTTAAAAGCACTAGGTGGCAGCTAATCTTCACCGATGGTTCCAAAGCGAATTACACTTCCTTTGTTGTCGTAAAAGAGAATGGAGAGCCTATATCGTATGGTCTACTACTTTCGTTTTGTTCAATTTTCACCGCTGAAGCAACAACAGTTATCTATGCCATGCAGTATTCGTCGAAATTGCAGGGAAAATACATCATATGCACAGACAGCATGTCCTGTTTTCAGGCTATAAAGAACTACAATAACTCCAATCACATTATTGGAACCATAAGAAATATCCTGATTTCTCACCCTCATAATATCAAAATCATGTGGGTACCAGGGCATTCATGTATCAACGGCAATACAATCGCTGATAATACTGCCAAGGATATGAGCATTACTCCTACTATCACATCAAATCTTTTATGTAAAAATGATTTTTATCGACTTATAAAGCAGCATAGGCAAACCAAACTTGTAGCTGACTGGTTTCACTATAGCCACCATTACTCCAGGATTAATCCTAATCGTACTAAACCAACTTATCTATCATGCCTCCCATTTAACTATACCACGCCATATACTCGCCTACGCATTGGTCACAGTGTAATCACCAATGCATATCTACTGCAAGGGAGGCAACCAAGCCTGTGTCCATTTTGTAATACTCCAGTCAGTATCCTGCACTTGTCAGCCTTTTGCCCTGGACTAGATAGACAAAGACAACAGAATTTTGACGGTCCGATTCCAACATTTCGAAAATCTATAAATTTCTGAAGGACTCTGATCTTCTACGACGTATATAAACCAGGAATTCTTCACCAGCCAGCTGAAAGCCTCCGTTGCTAGCGGTGCGTTATCGTTTTGTTTATTTAGCAATTCCATTGTTATAAAAAAAAAAAATCTCTTTGGTCTTCGTAATATGATTCTGTTATTTTACTAAACTAAATTGTCGTTTCTAAAAATATAAGAAAAAACCAACTAAAATGGATAATAATAATAGAGCAATCCATACACGCTTGCAATTTAGTTGATTTAGTCAAAACAGGCACGTCTTTATGGCGGTTTCTTTGAACTCTCACATCTTTTTTTATATGTACATATGTATTGCTTGACAGCATGTTTTGATATTTGCTTTCGGAAGAGTTTGTGCATGCAATCAGCCACCGCACTCTATGTTCGAAGTCCAAGAGCATTTTACTACCGGTTAACATGGAGAGAGTGGGGAAACACACGGACGACGCGCAGAGTGTGGGCGAGTTATCTCAGCTTTTGGGTTAGTACATATATTTGTTATGTTATTTGTTCACATTTTCTAGGTGGCGGGGCCGACTGCCGCAGTTATGTCTACCGGTTTTAAAACTTGATGAGCATCGCCGTTGCTAGTGAAGAGCTGCCCTTAGATGAAAGGGACTGAAATGGATGCTTATTTGTAGTTGGCATTAAAGCTAAAAAGTGTACTTCCGTGACTGCCCGCGGGCGTAAATATGATGTTATATTTGTAAATCTTATACATGTATCTTAATATATACTATATGTGTGTATTATACATACTTTAAGGTTACACTTTATTGCTAAGGTGAAGCATTACTGAGAGCATGATGATGCGTGTTTTTTTTTTTTTTTTTTTTTTTTAAATATTTGCAATGTTTTCCGCGTTAAAATTCTTTTGTTCTTGTTTTTGTGATATTTTTAATTCTTTCTCTCTTCAAGTTGTACTTCAAGATTGGAAGAAAAAAATAATATATAAAATTAAAATTTTTTATGATAAATAATTTTAATTAAATTTAAATTATTTCATATCTTAGTTTAGTTCAATAAATTTATTTCACTATTTAAATTCTTAATTCACAATTAAATTCAATGTGAATAGTCGAAATGACATAAGCGGTTTTCATTGAATTTTTTTTAATGAAAAAAGGTAAATTTGATTCGGGATATTTTTTTCTTTAAAGGAAGAAATTGGTTGGTTGGTTGGTTTAAGGGTGACCCCGCATCGGAGTGCCACATAGATCGCAAGTTGGGTCCGTTGTGTTGCGCTAGAGCTCATTATATTGTATGATTTCCCCACCTAACCGAGATTTTTATTATAGATTTTGGTCAAAGATATTAATTCGTTTCGAGAATTTTATGAGAGATTCGATTTTCAGGTCCGAGAGTACTGAAGGATTGTCAATTGTTGGAGAGCCTAGAAGAGCGAGTCGACTTCTGGGACAACTGCACAGCAAATGCCTGCTCGATACTTCCTCATCTTCGTCTTTGCAGTATCTGCACAGGTCGTTTTGAGGAACCCCGAGCCGACGTCTGTGAGTGCCCAAAAGGCAGTGGCCGGTGATAAGAGATATTATATGTCTTAGTTCGTTCGAAAGACTTATAAGGGTTTTTGTCTGTTTCAGATTGTAAGAAGGCCAAATTTGTCTGGTCGTAACCCAAGTAGTTTCCACTCGCAACCTCCGATCAGCAATGCTGTGAAATTCTCGATCAATGATCATTTTACATGTTCAGAGCGGAATGTGGATTGTGGGTAAGTTAATAACATTTGATTGCGCAGCTCCAGCTCTTGCGAGCTCATCAGCTTTGCAGCCACTGTGACCCGGTATCCAGATAACTTGGACAGAATTCTGAACACTTATCTCGTTAAGAGATAAGAGACAGGATCGAACCACATCTGAGTGGGTATAAGAGGAGCTGAGTGCTCGAACGGCCGCTTGACTGTCAGTGAAAAAGCGGATATCCTCTAGTGATATTCTCTTTTCTAAAAGAGTTTTCGCAGCATACCAGATAGCGCTTACTTCCGCTTGGAATACACAACAGTAGTCGGGTAATCTAAATGATAGATTGATGTGAGGGGAATTCGAAAAGATTTCAAATCCCACTTTACCGTCTTGTTTTGAACCATCTGCATATATATAATCAGAGGGCCATCGATTTCGGTAAGATTTGTCTTCCATTCTTCCCTAGTTGGGAGTGAACAGGAGAATAGCAAGCGTGGTGATGGAAGACTTACATGATAGTCTATGTCGGAAGAGATAACAGTGTTTCTGTACAGTAAGGCCGAATGGCCAAGATACTTATTCCATTGCGATGTAGCATTCATGCGTGTCGCTGCTTTCGCTGCAATCGCTTTGCCAGCCAGATCGATAGGGAACAAGTGAAGCAACGTATTTAGAGCCTTAGTAGGTGTTGTACTTAAGCATCCTGTTATCAGGAGGCAGGCTGTTCTTTGGACTCGATCAATTGTGGCTACTCTACACCGTTTTTCGAGTGCTGTCCACCATACCACCACACCGTAGAAGAGTATCGGTTTGATAATCGAGGTACATATATATCCAATAAATGGTCCCAAACAATTTTTTTTGTTTCATAAAAACTGGAATTGGTTCTTTTTAAGCTTTTGCGCAAACGGTGTCGCGCATTTTCTTCCACACGAAATTAATTTTTATACGCAAAAAACTGCAAAAAGCTATCAGAATAGAAATTATTAAAGTTCTAAGTGATTTTTAGTCCCAGAAAACTTGCACTTATTTCACTTAAATTTCATGCCATGTACCCGACAATTTTCTCAAGATTCAGGTTAAAAAATTCAAAGTAATAATAATATAATATAATATAATAATATAAAACACGAAAAAAAAACAAAAAAAAAAACATAATACCAAAAAAATGAATATAAAAAAAAATGTTATGCACTCAATTATGCTCACTACTGTACATCATCCCATGAAACTTCGCACGCACGCTTTGTCCAAGGTAGTTTGGAAGAGAAAATGGGTGTGAAATTGGTGAATGCCCACGTTAACCTGCCATAAAATGGTAATTTTCAAATAGAAGAAAACGTGACTTCCTGTCATAAATGAAGCCAAATTGGGAAAAATTTAGTATAATGTAACCTGCTTTGAAAAAGAGGTTTAAAGTGGGGATATAAGGGTGTATCCACATCCTAAAACTGAAAACCGCACCCTTATAGTTTTTAAGTATGATAATTTAATGTTAAAGTTGTGTAATCTAGCGAAAGTTGTTGTTGCCATACACCTGAAATAAAAACGAAGTTCGTATGCAGAGATGTTCAGTGGAGGGTTGATTGTAAATCCGCAGTATGCAGGATGAAATTTGGAATAAAAACAGTGCGATGGTCTGGATTATGTTATGCACGTATTCAACTCATCGAAACTTAAGGGGGGGCCTCTTATCAGTCGGCTTCGAAAAATCGATTTTTTTCACTGCAATCGATAGATATATTATAGGAGAATATGCCCTCAAAACTTTATAGCGGAATTCAAAATGATTTCGGAGTTACAGGCCTATGTACCGTCCCTCATGTGAGTATACTGTCAACCTTCTGAAAACTTTGAAACACGTTTTCTCAAAACCATGTTTTTAAAAATGGCGTGTAAAATTAAAAAAAAAACGACGAAAGTTATCGTTTCAAACCGATAATCTATATAAAGATAATTAAAATGCGCAACTAATTAACTAACAAAATACAAAACAAAAATCATTTTTTAATGTTATTTAACACCTTTTTTGAAAAAAAGCGAAAGAAAGCACTTTTTTCAATAATTAATTGTCTGTTCATTTTTTCATATTTTTATACAAGAGTAGTCTTTTATATGCGGCTAAGCCTTCTGAATGAGACAATAGTTTTCTTTTGTGTTTCAGGTGAAAACTACGACCGCAATCTTACACGCCGTTTTACTAGCGCTAGGGCATATGTCCGCCATTTTATTTTTTTTATTTTTGTTAAAAAATTGTTTATTACTCTTCAATCATGCCTTCAAATAAATGCAAAAGATTATTCCTGTGAGTCGCTTTTTTCGCCTCAAAAAAAAATTGAGAAAAAACACCTTTTTCTGATAAGAGGCCCCGCTTAAAAATAATGATTTTAAAGGTATAAAAAAAAATAATTAAATTAATTAATTAAGAACAAAAAAAATAATTAAAAGCCAAAATTTTTATAAGTATATTGTATTGCTTCGGTCAGTTTTACAAACGGGTATTCATGCATTTTATAAACAGATTTTCTCCACAAAAATTCGATTATCATGTCTGTAAAACAAATAGGGTGGTTGTAGTTGTCTTTATTAAAAGTTTCTGTTCACTACGCGCCATTGGGACAAAATTCTTCGTGTATGAGTACCATTTTCCGCCACAAAGGGGTTGTCGGGGTCGCTGTGGTTTACTTTCTTGTGCTCATACCCATAGTTAACCAAGAAGTCATACGCTCTCCAAAAGTCCGTATGTATTATAGAGCCTTCATTGATGTGCTTTGTAATTAATGGTATGAGCAAATCCGCGGAACGTATGTTGTCTGGAGACACTTCTAAACGGAGATCCTCACTGCCGTCCTCAATAATGTCAAGGACCCAGTGGCCGCCCTCCACTCTTCTTCCTAAATTTAAACATACTGATAAAAAAAGGAGGATGGTTCCATGTGTAGAAGTCCACGCAAGTGGGGAAAGTTACTGATCGCCATTCACTTGGGAGTGGCCAGGTCGATTCTTCTGCATATGGTTTAAGCAGCTCACAACGTCTGGGATTAGCCCACGTATCTTCTGGGTAGCTTCCGACCACCCGCTCGGGAGTGAACTAACATGAGAAGGCGAAGCATTCCAGGATAGCTGGTTGTGCGCTGGGTTTGGGACCCGCCACTTAAAAGCAGAAAGTTCGGGAGTGAACTAACGTGAGACGGCGAAGCATTCCAGGATAGCTGGTTGTGCGCTGGGTTTGGGACCCGCCACTTAAAAGCAGAAAGTTCGGCGGCTTACAGAAGGTTTCAAGACCGGGGCGTTTTCCAGTAAGAACAAAGACGGCGATCTGGTGACTGACATCCAAAGCATACTTAAATTATAGAGGGAGCACTTCTCGAACCTGCTAAATAGTGATAACTGCGCATGTCACAGAGAATGTGAAGATCCCGATACCCCAATCGTCGACGACGGAATTGACGTTCCGCTACCTGACCATGACAATGTGAGAATAGCGATAACGCGGCTAAAGAACAACAAAGCCGCGGGCGCCGATGGACTGCCGGCTGAGCTATTCAAACATGGTCGGATGAAAGGATGCCCGCCGATGGGAATTTAAGTGTGCCCTGCCCAATCCGTGAGAAGGGCGATCCTGCAATCTGTGCCAATTACCGCGGGATTAGTCTTCTAAATATCGCCTATAAGGTTCTAGCGAGCGTATTGTGTGAAAGGCTGAAACCCACCGTCAAGCAACTTATTGGACCTTATCAGTGTGGCTTCAGACCTGGGAAGTCTACCATTGACCAACTATTCACAATACGCCCAATCTTGGAAAATACCCATGAAAGGAAAACCGACACACACCATCTTTTCGCCGACTTCAAAGCTGCATTCGACAGTACGAAAAGGAGTTCCCTGTATGACGCGATATTTGAATTTTGTATCCCCGTGAACCTAATACGGCTATGCAAGATGACGTTGCTCAACACCAGCAGCGCCGTCAGAATTGGAAGGACTTCTCCGAGCCGTTTGATACCAAACGAGGTTTCAGACAGGGTGACTCGCTGTCGTGTGACTTATTTAACCTGATGTTGGGGAGGTTCGTGCGAACCGCAAAACTTAATCGCTAACGCACCGTTTTTTTTATAAGAGCGTATAATTGTTAGCGTATGCCGATAATATCGATATCATCGACCTTAACAACCGTGCTATTTGTGCTGCCTTCTCCAAACTGGATAAAGGGGCAAAGCGAATGGGTCTGGTGGTGAACGAGGACAAAACGAAGTATCTCCTGTCTTCAAACAAACAGTCGGCGCACTCGCGTATCGGGCACCCACGTCACTGTGGACAGTTATAATTTCGAGGTTGTAAAAGAGTTCATTTATTTAGGAACTAGCATTAACACCGATAACAATGTCAGCCTTGAAATCCAACATAGAACCTCTCTTGCCAACAAGTGCTACTTTGGACTAAGTAGGCAATTGAGTAGTAAAGTCCTCTCTCGACAAACAAAACTAACACTCTACAAGACTCTCATCATGCCCGTCCTAACGTATGGCGCAGAAGCTTAGACGATGACAACATCCGATGAAGCGACGCTAGGATTGCTTGAGTGAAAGATTCTGCGCAAAATTTTTGAACCTTTGCACGTTGGCAACGGCAAATATCGCAGGCGATGGAACGATGAGCTGTATGAGCTTTTCGACGACATAGACATAGCGCAGCAAAAAAAGATCCAGCTACTACGTTCGCTGGGTCATGTCGTCCAAATGGATACAAACGCTCCGACTTTGAAAGTATTCGATGCGGTACCAGTTGATGGTAGCAGAGGGAGAGAAAGGTCTCCTCTGCGTTGGAAAGATCAGGTGGAGAAGGACTTGGCTTCACTTGGTGTGTTCAATTGGCACCGGTTAGCACGAGCAAGAAATGACTGACGCGCTTTGTTAAGCTCGACCAAAATCGCGGAAGCGGTTATCGCGCCAATTAAGAAGTCGAATATAAAAAAGTGCATACTTTATTACAAATATAACTTATTATCTTTATTATATTTTCTCTTGCCAAATTTACTCTCGTTTGTTTTAGAAAAATTCCACATGGATTTAATTTCCAAGGCCGTAAGATTAGTGGGCAAAGCAGTATTGCTTGGCGTTGTAATTGCTTTACTGGAATTGCTTTGAAGGAACTTCACAATCTGTAAATAAATCTATTACAATGAGATATATTTATAAATAAAATTATAAACTTACCGCTTTCAGGTTGATTCATTATTAAATTTTCGATGTTCTCTTTTAAATTGCGTATTTTAAATCTTCAGTTAATTTGAAACTTGCACAATTGAAGGTATCCATAACAATGTACGTATCAATAACAACGGAAAAAATAACATTGAAAAAGAACAGTTAAGCAAACGGTATATATAAGCAGGTTCATCTACATTTTACAGGAGCGTCGACTAGAAGGCTTTTTGTAAATTTGTAGAATTCTTGCATAGAACTTTTTTTCGCATGGGCGGCATTATACTTTTTATATACGTTGAAAGAGTTAGTAAAGAAAAATTGCCTTTTTGTTGAGTGTTTAAGGATCGTGAGCAGGGACTACATGTAAAAAGAAATGAAATATTTTTTCTGTTCTGTTTTATACAATGAATATAATATTAGAGTACTGCGGGTAAAAAGTAAGGTTAATTTATTTGTCAAACTTCGCGGGATTAAAATTTCGCTCTAGTTATTTTTTTCGTGAGTTGGCAGCACGTTTAATAACATCTGGGCCAACTTTCATGTGAATGTCATTATCAGTAATATATTTACGCTTGTGTTTACCAAACGACCAAGAGTGCATTTCTCGATTTTTACAATGTCTGATTTGATTGAGCAGAGAAGTGCCATCAAATTTTGTTTGCGGAATGAAACGGCTGCGGCAACGTTTAGCATGCAGAAGGCATTTGGTGATTCGACCATGTCGCAGAAAAATGTTTATAAGTGGTACAAATACTTCAAAGAGGGTCGAGAACGTGTTGATGACTTGGAGCGCTCCGGACGACCATCGACGACAACAGATGACCAACACATCAATAAAGTGAAGGAGTTAGTGCTCAAAAATCGTCGGTTGACTGTTAAAGACCTTACTGATATGATCGGAATATCAGAAGGATCTGTGAAAACCATTTTGAAAGACCATTTGGGCCTACGAAAAGTAAAATCTCGTTTGGTACCGAAAACTCTCAATTTCTTGGAAAAAAGTCGTCGCGTTGATGTGTGTGAAACAATGCTTTCAGACTATCAGGACAAGCTCAAATGCATCATTACGGGAGATGAGACTTGGATTTATGCTTACGACCCCGAAACAACCGACCAATCAAGCGAATATCGTGCTAAAGACGAGGTCAGACCGAAAAGAGCACGTCAAAGTCGTTCAAAAATAAAGGTCATGATGACAGTTTTTTTCGATTTTCGTGGTGTGGTGCACTATGAATTCCTTCCACCTGGCCAAACTGTTAATACGGAATATTATTTGAGCGTTATGCGTTGTTTATATGAAGCAATTCGTCTAAAAAGACCAGAATTATGGGCCAACAACTGTTGGTTTTTGCATCACGATAATGCACCGTCTCACACTGCACTCGTTCTTCGTGACCATTTCGTCAAAAATTCCACGCATATCGTTCCGCAACCACCGTATTCGTCTGATTTGGCTCCGTGTGACTTCTGGCTATTCCCAAAACTCAAAAGACCACTCCGGGGAACGCGTTTCGAGTCGATTGAGGAGATAAAAGCTGAATCGAAGAAGGTGCTGATTGCTATACCGGAAATGGACTATTTGGCATGTTTAGGGGATTGGAAAAATCGTTGGCATAAGTGTATTTCATCGAGAGGGGATTATTTTGAAGGGGACGAAATTGATTTACAAGAATAAATAAAGATTTTTCATTTTACAACCAAATTCACCTTACTTTTTGCCCACAGGTGAATACATTAAAAATATTTTGCAATGAAAAGTAACTGCGCCAAATCTTTCTGATGCTCGCATACCTTCAAGAAGTGGTTTAGGTCATTATATTTTAATTTCAATCTTATTAAAAAAAATTTAATATGGTTTCATTCCAAGTGTAATGACTGCATGCACTTTTCCCAATGCTGTTCGATCAGC
The DNA here is from genome assembly GCA_037575425.1 of Anastrepha fraterculus. Lineage (NCBI taxonomy): Eukaryota > Metazoa > Arthropoda > Insecta > Diptera > Tephritidae > Anastrepha > Anastrepha fraterculus. The sequence continues at coordinate 21,381 of JAYXIM010032171.1, forward strand.
CGATAACATTGCGACTCTTCGAGGTACGGAAAAAAATTCTTTCAATACCAAGTCAATGTCTACATTCACATTGCGATGGATATTCATAGAAACAGGTCCATTCAAACGATCTTCTCTCATTGTAGACCTCAAGTAAGATTTCAAGCGTCGCAGCGTGGAAAAAGACCTTTCGTTTGCTGCCGTGGTAACGGGAAAAACCACCATTATCCGGAGAATTTGGTGGACATTTGAAAAGGCGTCTGTTTTGCAAATGTCTAGGGCTTCAAGCGGATTATGAATGTTTGTACCTGCGATTCGTTCTCTCCAAATTTGAACTTCACTTATTCATGTTTCCGGGAACGTATCTTGCAAAATTGGAGCTTACGATTGGAACAGATCTTTACAAGACGCTTCATCGAAAGTTGGCATGCGAAATTCGCCAAGATGTTCCGATGCTTCAAAAATCGATCAGGTAGATGTCTAGTGAACTGCTCCAAGTATGGGATGTAGATGCTAATGCGATAATAATCTTCAACGGTGTCGGTCATGACGTTGCAGCGTTGCGTCTCGTCTTCGAGAAATTCTTGGTTTTTCAATTGGAATTTTCATGCTTCAAACATTTTGCTGAATTTTTTCATATGAAATATTTTGAATGCAGCAGAAAACTGACTATGTGATTTGCATTTTCCCATTTGTTTCGACCCCCAAACACCTCCCTAACATCTTCACCAAGTTTCAGTAATTACGACATTATAGTTTGCCAAAAATTGCTCAATGTGCATTATTGCGAATCCCAGCCACCAAATTACTAGGCGCAACAAGCACTTGGGTAAAATTATTTTACCACAGAAGGCAATAAAACTCAGTAAGGAAAGACAAATGGTATTTTCCTTCCTTATTTACAATGTCTTCCCAATGTTTAGGCAAATTTAGAATTCCCTGCTAAAAAAATATGTTGTCCTTGGAGCCAAAATACGCTTCGATATCCCTTTTTATAGGTTCTTTTGAGGAGTAGTTCTTGTTACTCACATGGGATTCAAGTCCACGGGAAATGGAAGAAGCGCGCGATAAACTTTCTTAACAGAACACGCATTTTTATAATAAAATTGAATGATTTGCAAGCGTTGTTTGTTTGTAAGACGATTCATGGTTAAATTATACAGGGCCGTCGAGGTAAATCCGGAAAGTTGAACTTAAAAACAAAACTATTGGATATTTACTCAAAAATAATTTTATTTCCACTTAACTTTGTATAATGTGAGTACACATATCATAGTTTAAAATTATTCAATGTAACCTCCATCTCGTGCAATTACCTGCTCCAGCCGGGACCTGAAGTGCCCACATGCGCGAGTTACCTCCTCTTTGTCCATTGTGGTCATCACTTCCTCGATAGTTGTCTTCAGAGCGTCCTTAGTGTTATGAGGCTTCGCGTTAACTTTTGTTTCAATTGTACCCCACACGTAATAATCAAGAGGATTGCAGTCTGGGCTTGAAGGTGGCCAAAAATCTGGTAAGGTAGGTTATTCTGGAGCCAAGCCTGAGTATTTTTTGCCTTGTGAGCAAGTGCGGAGTCCTGCTGAAACACATATTCTCTTCCAGCAGCCTCACGGTCCATCCAGGGTTGCGTTTTTTTGGAGCCAAACCACACAATTATCGCTTTAGGGATTTTTCCGGCGCGAAGTGACTCTAGTGTCGCAGATCTTCTGTCCTGCTCTCGACTCATCGTTTCACTAGCACTTACTCCGGCACTCCAATGCCAATCAGGAAACAATTCACTAAAAATATGTCCCTTTATCAGCGGTTTTAGACTTAACGCTACTGCTCCAGAGCTTTCAAAATGTTTTCCGGATTTACCTCGACGGCCCTGTAGACCAAACTGAAGATGTTTGACAGTGAAACAAAACACGAAACGTGCGTCAGCTGTTTAAACCAACTGTTTAACAAGATGATAGCTAAAAAATCAACCGTTATGTTAATTTTGTTTCTGAGTTATTCAATAGATATCTCACTTAATTTTGAGGCTTAGTAATGGAATATCCAGGAGCCAAAAATCAACATTTTCGACACCTGCTCTTCTTTGCTTTTCATCGAGGTCAAAGAGCTGCCGAAGCAACCCGCGACATTTGCCACGAATAACTACGAATGGCGATACTTTACAGCTACTTTTTCAATGCTTGCCTTGCTTAAGCGAATCACAGCAGATGTGTACAGCGGATGCATGTATGTATGTATGTCGACTTTTGTCATACCAATTTTTTTTTGTTTTGTTAATTTTTTATGTTATAAAGCAAGCAAAATAATTTATTTTTTGTAAATTTATGAATAAATATCAGTTCCGGAAGAAACTAAATCAACAGTTTTTTCAGTTATCGGATACTCTCTGGGCAATAAGAAAATATTATATGTTGCTGTATGTAGACTTAAGACCTTCACTGTATGTTATTACTTTCTCAATATCCTTAACTTGAAACGAAAATTGTAACAGCTTCTTCAACTTTGTTTTCTATACACACACATACATAAGTACTCGTATATGGGGTGACCATTGCCAACGCAAAATGTCAATGAAATTCACCTGCTCGGTTATCTCGGCTTAATGCCCTCGGATAATAGCAACAATACCCACATCTACCATCAGCTGTTTACTTCCGATTATAAAAAGAAGCGCTGAAGTGAACAGTGAATTGTACTGCTGCATGCTCTGCGTAAACATTTTTTTGTGAATTATTGATTTTCATACTCACAAGCATGTGTACGAGTATGTGTGTATGTATGAATATTTGTACTTATCTCCAAGGCTGTGCAATATCCATGCACAAATCAAAGCAAACCATGCAAGAAAGAAAATGTGCTTATTTAAGAATTTCTTTGATTGGATTGGTTGGAATTTGTTCGCAAGCAGTAATTTTCACTAACCCAAATGAAATTCTTTTTCAATATTTACTTATCAAATATTTTAAATTCAATTTAAATAAATTATCGAGAAAAATAAAATTACGGGCATTCTTGTATTTTCTGCAAATATTTCAAATCAACAAATTTTTCTACTTCAGTCGTGAAGCAGCTTCCTCGGAAATCATACAGGATGTTAATCACAAATATGAGGATTATGGTGCTCACACTCACCAACGTTAACGTACGCTCGCATCAGCTGACACGATGAACCTAATGAGAGCCCCATGTAAATGAATTCTCACCACCGCACAGTGTGACTTTTTTCACTTTTAGGATGCCAAAATTAATAAAAGCCAAAACAATGGAGCAATTCATTTCAAATTTTGCAGTGTGGTTGCAGATACCTAAATCGTTCCGTTCAGTAGTATCGTAGATGGTGCTTTCATCTTGTCACCTAATACGGGTGTATGGGCTCACGTTTACGTTGGTGAGTGTGAGCATCATCAGTTAGTTGACTTCGGAAATCGGAGGCATGGATTAGTAAAGAGTGATAAAGGAAAATAGTATTAGCTAAAAGCTGGGACCACAACCATTGCCTTAGTGTGCCAATGTAATGGTCTAATGGTGGGATGTCACATTAAACAAAGTTCAAAAACGCCGACATCGATGGCACGTCCCGCAGCGGAAGGCCTTCTGAATTCGATGAAGAACGTCTCAAATCTCTTTTGGAGGAGAACCAACTCAGTCGACAAACCAGTCCTGAATTGGCGGACAAAATGAACTGCGATCATAAAACGATTCTCAATCATCTTCATTCAATGAAAAATTCACCGAAAAATTGGGAGCCTGGGTGTCTCACGAGCTCAAAGAAAACAACAAAGAAAGTGCTTCTCAGCATATCGCCCGCCATCGAGCAACATGCGGTCATAAACAACGCTTTTGTACCGAATCGTCACCCGAGATGAGGATGAGATTATGAAGCAAAGAAAAGAGTGAGTGGCTCCAGAAGATACGCCAAAGTCGAGAGTCAAGTCGAATATTCATCCAACGAAGATCCTGATATGTGCTTGGTGGGACTGAGAGGGCATGGGAAATGCTCGAAACGACTGTCACGGTAAAGAAGTACCTCTACATTGCCCAGTTACAGCGCGTGAATGGGGCTACTCTACTGAAAATACCTGATCGACATGTTCAGTCCTTATTCCATCACGACAACGCCAGACCCCATATTACACAAGTCGTCAAAGCCGCATTCCAAGAGCTCGAGTGTAAGGTCCTTCAGCATCCGCCGTATGCTCGTATTTAATTCTTAGTATAATTTTTTTAAGAATTTTTCTTGAATCTAATACGAAAAATAAGTGAGATTTTTCGACGAATAGACGAAGTGCTTAAATTAGTCTCAGGAAAAGTTTCTGAGATTCGGCAAATTTTGCTCTCGATATTTAATATTTAATTTATTTCTCACAATATATTTAATAAGAATGTGTTTTGGCTCAAAACACTCAATGAGTTTCCAGCTTGAAGAGAATATAACTGCTACGCACTGGCAAGATCGCAGTATCCAGTTTTTATCAAACATGAAACTGCAAAATTCAAACATGGCAAAACAGAAAGCACTATCAAGCACGTCACGAATATATCATATGAACACTTAGATCACTCAAAAGGAGAATCATACTTTAGAGAAAAACCGTCTCATCCAGAATGGGTCGTACCAAGCCATAAATAATTTACTGCATCATCAAAAAAATACTACTGGCCGCGATGAATTCAAGAAATTATATCTTGAAACTGTTTCTCCTTTGAAATCAGACTAGGACCTGTTATTTACTGACGGGTCTAAAACCGATAC